>JZKD02S0763219.1:286501-345122 GCA_000966675.3 Picea glauca
GTATATCATTTCTGTGTATTGTGAAGATTATGCTGGATATTTCACTGTTATTCTGTTATTTCTAGCATTTCGTTTCTGTTCTGCATATTTTATATATCTGGTATCTTGCAATGTTTCTCATGAAAGTCCTAAATCAGAGGACTTTGAAGGCATTGATGATGAAGAGGAGGAATAAGATGGTGATAAATATATTCAACAGTTTAATAGTAATGAAAATAATCAAAATGTAGGTTGAAGTGGAGACTATGATCAACGTTTAAATGACTAGGATGAAAATTTTTCTCCAAGTGAGGAGTTTCAAGGTACTGATGAAGATTTCCAAGGCACCAATGAATATGATGAAAAATTTCCCTCAAGTGGAAATTTTAAAAGCAGTGAAGATGATTATGACAATGGTGGGCACTGTTTCCCGAGTGGGGAATTTAAAGACAATAATGTTGGTGATGATGAATTTCCTCCAAGTGAGTATTTTGGAGGTATCGATGAAGATTTTCCTCCAAGCGAGGATTTCCAAGGCACAGATGAGGATGATGAAGAATTCCCCTCAAGTGGGGATTTTAAAAGTAGTAATCATGATTATGGCAATGCTGGACAATCTTTCCCGAATGAGGAATTTAAAGGAAGCAATGTTGGTGATGATGATTTTCCTCCAACTGAGGATTTTCAAGGTACCAATGAGGATAATGAATATTTTCCTCCAAGTGAGGATTTTCAAGCTAGTAATGAGGATGATGAAGAATTTCCCTCAAGTGGGGATTTTCAAAGTAGTGAAGATGATTACGCCATTGGTGGACACTCTTTCCCGAGTGATAAATTAAAAGGAAACAATGTTGATGATGTTGATTTTCCTCAAAGTGAGGATTTTCAAGATACTGATGCACTAAGCATGAGGGTGAAAAGTTTCCCTCAAGTGGGGATTTTGAAAGTAGTGAAGATGATTATGTCAATGGTGGACACAATGTTGATGATGATTTTCCTCCAAATGAGGATTTTCAAGGTATCAATGACGATAATGGAAAATTTTCTCCAAGTGAGAATCTTAATGACATTGACATTCTTATGGATGATGATGATTTTCCTTCAAGTGAATATTTTCATGGAAGATCCAATGACATTGGTGAGGATGGTAATCGTGTTTCTAGTGATTTTGATATTCCTCTCAGGAAAAAGATTATCAATGAAGATGATGGACCTAGGAATGAAGATCATGTTCTCAATCATTCAACTTCAACAAATCAAGGTGATCGACATTCTCTTGTTCAGTCTTCTGACAATGTTTTATTTGATATTCCTTCTATTGATGAGGAAAATCCTTCTAGTGAGGATGATTAAATAGTGGAGACAATGCAAAGAAACATTGTGTCTAGGACTAGGACTATACCTTTATATATCAATCCAAATCATTCTAGTTATAAAAGGTCTAGGAAAGAATTCCTCATTAAATCAATTTCCATAAGTGAATTGGTTTCAAGTGAATGTTGTCAAAAGAATTGTTTGAAAAACATGGACTACATGTATGCCTTGAATAAAAGGAAGACATATTTGTCATTGAATAAGAGCATGAAAAATTCATATTTGATGGGGTGCATGATATCCACCAATACATGATATGATTATCGCATTGAGAATATTTTACTTTGCAGAAAGGATTTCAAACAAATTCACTCAATTGATAATCTTGTCTATCAAGAATCCAGACAAGTTTGAAAAAAGATCCTTCATTTTATTCAAAGGTACATCATGGACAAGAGAGTGGGCCATTGGAAAACACTACATTGTCATGGATGCATGATTTCTTTTCCAAACATGGATAATGTATGCCAGATAGAGACACAATACATATTCCAGATAATTTCTCAATGAGGGAAATCTACAGCTTGTACGAAGGATATGCTGAAGGTGTTGAAGGAAATGGTAATTTTATTACATATGTATTATTTTACAAGAATATGAAACAAACAATTCAACAATGTTTGTATTCCTAAGAAGTCAAGGATGGGGATTTGTAGTATATGTGCTACTCTTAAATCAAGAAGAGATAAATCTGAAGGGGCAGAAAGAGGTATGTATTTACTTCTTTTTTTTAAATTGGATAGTTATCAAATATGAAAACATAAGATCAATATTTTCATTTTATGTCATGTGTGGATTCCATAGTCAAAGAACTTCAAGAACATCAGAATCAACAATCAAGTGAAAGGGAAAAGTTGTAAAAACATCGGAAGAAGTGTTATGATGCTCCAAACAAATATTTAGGTATGATAATTGATG
Organism: Picea glauca; assembly: GCA_000966675.3. Lineage (NCBI taxonomy): Eukaryota > Viridiplantae > Streptophyta > Pinopsida > Pinales > Pinaceae > Picea > Picea glauca. The sequence continues at coordinate 288,773 of JZKD02S0763219.1, forward strand.
GCATAGATAAGAAGAATGCAATTCTACCACATTTTGTCCGTACACCCAAAAAATAATAGGAAGATAATTTCATTCAGTTTCACTTGGTTGTTTGTATGGTTTTCAATGGAAAAATGTGTCCAAGGGTTTACTTCATAGCTCCAAATACTCATAATGATACAAATCTGACCATCACCATAATTCATCATGTGCTCACTCACTCGTCTGGAAATATTCCTCAAGTTCTCTATCTATAGTTGGACAACACTAGTTGTGAAAATAAAAATCAAATTGTGTTTGGATATCTAAGCATACTTGTTGAAATGGGAATCTTTCAAAAGGTGAAATTTGGTTTCCTTCTTGTTGGACACACTCATGATCATATTGATCAAATGTTCAGTCATTTTTCAGTAACATTGAAAAGGAAAAATGTTGGAAGTCTACCATCATTGATTGAATGTATTAAGAAAGCATACATTCTAGAGCCTATTTTTCAGATATTAGAAGAAACTGTTGACATGCGGAGATTTATTCAGGGATCACATCGTGAAGAAAAATGTATTGAACAAATTAATAATATTAGCTTCCAACGTCAATTTTGTTTCAAAAAAGTTGATGGGAAAACACTTATATGGGGAAAGCAGTATTCAACTACTACAGAATGGGGGCCTTCATCAAGTTTAGCATTTTTAAAGTTCATTCTAGATCGTCCAATATTTGCATCAAAGTTATTATTTTTACAATCAGTAGCTGAAATCCATAATACACGGAGGCGTAATAGAGATGTAGATTATTCTAAATTCCTAGAAGAAATAAAAAAGTCCATTAAGGATACATATGAGTACTTTGATGTTGCTAATTTTGTTTGGTGGGAGTATTTTTTCAATAGTCAAAGTGAAATAATTTCAAGCTCAACAAATGAAGATACATTGTTGAAGACTCCATTTCATTGGCCACAAAATATGCCAAATGAATCTAAAGAAACAAACATTGTTGAAGTTCAACAAGAATATGAAGGTGCTATTGAGTTTACACAAGCAAAGGAAAGAGAAATGTATATTGGTTCACGAAGGCCACGTGCACAACGTGAAGCCATGGAAGACCTTTACAGGGGTTCAATACAAGATATTAACAAGGTGTTGACACTTGAATCCATTAGGACCAAAACATAAACCTCACGAGGATACAAATCCCCTTACTTTTTTATAGAGGTGGTACTCCTCTATTATGATTTTAGTGGGACTCGAGATCTTCAGAATGTGGGAATTTTATAAAAGTCCATCATGGTAATCAAAAGAAAGTAAAAATATTAAAAAACAGAAAATTTTTTTTTTTTTTTTTTTTTTAAAGAAAATTCCTGAGAGTGGACCAGGAACCACATACATTCACACATTTAAAGATAATAAACAAAATTTTCTCACATCCATCATAGTAGGGATAAAGATTTCTGATCACATAAAAAAACAAAATAAAATGATCCACATGCATAAGAGAACTTTGACATAGTGATACATGGGAAACTCAAATAAAGATAATGATAGTTCAACCTCAAATACTTTATATTCAGAAAACTGGGTTACAAAGTACAATCGAGATTGTTCCCAAAATAACTCTTTTGGAATTTCTAAAAAATATATAGTTGATTACATATTCTCTAAAATTTAAATGTGTTTGTCATAATGACTAGGATTGGGGCTCCCGCAGACCATAAAGAAAATATATATAAGAATGAAGTTTGTAGAAGGAAGAAAGTGGGCGGCAGAAGACAACAATACCTGATAAGAAGAAAAATGAAATTATCAGTCTTCGGTTAAACCTTTGTATTTATAGAGGTGGAGTAACTCGATGAAGAACTTGATAAAGACAAAAGAATGTGATCAATATGAACTTACTATGATGGTATCTCCCCTTTGTCACTTGCTCGTTGATGTCCTTTTAAGGATTTCATCAATGGTTACAGGAACCGTCTCAACTGCCTTTTTCCCTTGATTGGTAAGTTTGTCGACAACATTTATAAACCACTCCTCGATGTAACTTCTCATTAGTGCCATGTTGATTTCATGCCGGATTTTTATATTCAAAATCTCACCCTCCAAGTCCCTTAGATCAATGAAAATATTCCGGAAAGCTTCTTCAATATCTTGATTTTTTATTGAATAGTCCACTAGACAGTTCTCCACGTCATCTTCACTATACTCAAGAATGCCATAGAATTTTTCAAATGATAACCCTTTAAAGATCTCAACTTGTTCGTCAAAGGCTTGCTTGGTTAGGAATAACGATTTGAGAATCAATTCTGGGTCTTGGACCTCATTGGTGCTCCCGGCTAGGTCTATCTCAGTCATCCTTTTGAATAATTCTTCTCTCATAGTTATGGCTTGGAATATATCTCTTGGCACACCAGGTGACCAACTCCTTACAATCAAAGACTTCCAGGACACAACTTGTGCACGCAATTCCAGACGTCCAGATTACTTCCTTCTGAGAAGAAGGGGATGAGTAGTAAGAATATGCTCTGGACCATTGAAATCTCTGGTCCTCATGCCAGAAAATGTTCAATGTATCTCCACAGAACTATTGTTGAGTTGCTGCCATAAGTTGACGAGAACGTTCCTTTGCTCCATATAATGTTTAAAATAAATGCTTGAGAGGGATAATATAACCCTTCGTAAATCTTGGTTTAATGCGTTTTAATAGGATATCTCCTCGAGCCCTTCAATTATTAATGACAATGTTTACGAACTTGCATGATGAATTGTTAGCATTCAAGGCATACTAAATGCACATTGGGAAGAGTGCAAGTGTGGCAGGGATGGATGAGAGAGAAATAGGATTTGAGACTTTTGTGAACCCGGGAACTCGCGAACCCACTACTGCAGAAGGTCCAAAATCAGCTAAGTATAGGATAGCACAACGGTCGAACGAACTCATCATAGGAGGAACGAGACTTGGAATTTTGAGGAGTCTGGGGGTCAAAATGTAGATCACAGAACGTTTGGATGCAAAATGTATATCACAAAACATGGGGTATGAGATTTCGACCCCGCCAACCCGAGAACCCATGATCGCAAAATCGACTAAGTATAGAATAGCACGGCGATTGGTCAGACTCGTGATGTGAGGGTATGGATGGAGATGAGGATATTCAAGTATGCCAACCCAGGAACCTACCGTTCTGAAAAAAAATGACTAAGTATAGAACTAGAAAGGGAAAGTAGAAGGGAAAAAAGAAAAAGGGAAAAAACAGGTAAGTATAGAAGAGGGAAAAGAAAGGGAGAAAAGAATTTGGGAAAATAGAAAAGGGGAGGGAAATTTCGAAAGCGGGAAATGACCTCAAAAACAAGCTCCAACTGTGGGATGATAACCCCCTATGGGTTGTCAAGAATCCAAAATCTCTCATGACCAGGTGCTTCTGCCCATTGGGCTACAAAGTCAAAGTAAGAATATACAAACTGGAAAATAATAATAATAATAATAATAATAAATAAATAAAATAAATAAATAAAATGTATAGTGAGAATAAAAAAGTATTAAGAGAAGAAACCTTTCAAATGTTTCCCGTTGACAGACAACATTAACCTTTTTCCTTTCATGTCTTGGAGCATATATGAGTTAAATCCCAATATCTTGTCGACGACATATGGTCCGATCCAGAGTGCTTCGAACTTCATATGCATGGGCGACTTCTCCTTGGCCTTGTTCCAAAGTAGCAACAACTCTCCCTTCTGGAAATTGTTCATAGTTGTGCTTTGATTAAAATATATATTGACACTCTACTACCTTTGAGAAGTTCGATTCAAGGATTTGCTTCGTTCCTCTTCCAACTTCAGAAACTGATTGATTCTCTTATGGATGGGTGAACTTTCTTCTGTATTCTTGGTATTAACCACATAGATCAATGCATTGAGCTTGAGACTAATTGGCATTTTTTCCTCTTTCCCATAAAACAATATATATGGAGACATCCCTGTGCTATCCTTTAGGGTTGTTCTGCTTTCCCATAATGCTTCTGTCAGGTTCAGATGTCAATTCCTCTGGTTGATATCAATGGTTTTCTTCAGTATCTGCACAAGTGTTTTGTTTTTGGATTCAGCAAGGCCATTACCTCGTGGGTAATAATTCGATGATTGACCCATGATGATTCCATATTGTCTGCAAAACTCTGTGAACTTTGACCAGATGAAAATCGAACCATTGTCTGTGATAAATTTATCATGGACACGAAATCTGGACAAAATGTTGTCTTTGAGGATTTTAATCAGTTCTTCATCATCAACCTTCTTTAGTGCCACTGCTTCCAGACATTTCGTGAAATAATCGGTAGCTGTCAGAATGTACACATACCCCTTGCTATATTTTGGATTAATCGACGCAACAACATCAAGTCCCCATTGGGAAAATGGATGTTCTACCACAATCGACTGCAAAGGCATCACAAATTTATTCATTTTTCCTGAAAACTACTAGCATGACAAACATTTCCTAATCGTGGAATACAAATCTTTAAAGATTGATGGCCATTAAAATCCTGCTATGATTATTTTGTGGGATGTTGCAGTAGGTGGAAAGTGTCCACCACATATTCCCTCATGGAATTCTTTGATAAGTTCTTGGGCTTGATTTTCATCGACGCATCTCAACAGTATACCATCAAAATTTATTTTGAACAATATGTCAACAATCAACATGTATTGGTTCGCCTTCATCTTCAATGTCCTTCGCTCCTTGGGATTCATTGTGAAAGTAAATTTCTCGGACCTTAAGTACAATATAATTACCATTCTGAATCAGCTAATGGTTCTCTGACTGAGATTGAAATCATCCCATCGACCGAGTCCCCATTCACGATGAGATTGCATAAACCTTGTCCCTTGATTTCCTTTAAAGGTTTAATCTTGATATCATATTCTTGTATTTTTTCCAGCCAGTTATCCCATTTTAATTCTCTCAATTGTTGATTTAGAAGCATCTTCACTGGTGATGAGGGAACATAAGCTATAACATGGGAGTTTAATATATGCATCTGAAAGTATGCTACTTCTTTTACAAGATCCAAGGCTTTCTTCTCGAGTTTTGAATACCTCAACTCATAGTCATGTAGGGTTTTTCTCATAAAAATTATTGGGAGTTCTTCTCCTTTGTTATTTTTTTGGGTGAGTACAGATGCAACAACTGTCTCTCTAGCAAATGAATAGATGATGAAATCTCTATGAAAGTATGGACTGATGAGGATAGGAGTGGTGGTGATTTCTCCTTTGATATTGTTGAAATCCTCTTGAGTATCTGTTGTCCATTCGAACCTCTGCTCCTTTTTTAGTAACAAATTGATTGAGTTTACAATGCTTGCGTAATCAGGAACAAATCTTTGCACAAAATTGATTTTCTCGAAAAATGTCTGGACTCCCTTCTTGGATGTTGGGTGGTTGAGCTTGTTTATTTCTTTAACTATTTATAGATCTATGTAAATCCCTTCCTTGCATATAGTATTCCCCAACAACTTGCCTTGAGTCACAATGAACAAGCATTTCTTTGGATTCAGAGAAACGACATATAATCTACATCTTTCAAAAACCTTTATTCAATGATGGATATGATCCTCCCTTTTGTTTGAATGCACCATAAAGTTGTCTTGATAGTCTTCCATAAACTTTCCTATCAACCCGTTGAACACATGATCCATGGCCCTTTGGAATATGGCTCCAACATTCTTGAAACTGAAGGGAATTCTAGCATATGCATATGTCTCCCATGGTGTGATAAATGTTATCTTTGCTTTATCTTCCTCATCCACCAAAATCTGATTATATCCAGAGAAACCATCCAACATGAACATGCAGGCTGATCTGATAACTTGTTGTAGAAGAAACTCCATGTTAGGCAAAGAAAAATTATCTTTTATGCTTGCTTTGTTAAGATCTCTAAATTCAACACACATCTGGATTTCCCCGATATTTTTCCTTACAATTACTAGATTTGAAATCTAGTCTGAATATTTGATGGGATAAATTATCCCTGCCTTCTTCAACTTATCCAATTCGATTGGTTTCAGCTTGGGATTCATCATCCTTATTTTTTGTTTCACTGGTTTCGCTTCTTCCCTCAAAGGAATTATATGTTGGAATATCGTTTTATCATAGGATTTCAAATCATCATAGTTCCAAGAGAACACATCAATATATTATTTGAATAAGGCAACATATTGATCGACCTCTTTAGTGGTGCAATCAACTCCCAAGTTGACATATTTTGGGGATTTGTCCGTTCCAATATTGACTTTTCTTATTTCTTGCACCTTTCAAACTAAAACTTCTTCAAGGAGATTCTTGGCATGATCATCTTTTGAAGACAAATATTCAACCTGTATACAGTCTTTTGGGACGACAAATGAGCTATCGTCTTCTTCATCATCATCATTTAACAATTTTTTTTCCAACTGTTTATCGTTCTCAAATACTTGTAAGTACTCAACATTATCCGGCACGGATGGTTGAAAATCTCTTTCTACTTGGAAAGACGTTTTTCTTTGAGCATCGTATGGGTTTGATAATGAGGTCGCCAAGGCTAGTGAATTGGCCTTGTGATTCTTGTCCCTTGGAATGAAAACAATGTTGAAGGAGCTGAAAGATTCCATTAGTTTGTTAAATCTTTTGAAATACAACTTGAGTCTTTCCTTTTTGATTTTGTATCTTTGGGTAACTTGATTGATGCCAAATATGAATCTCCAGTCACAACGAGATGTTCTACTTTCATTTCTTGTGCGAGGATCATCCCCTGGATCAAAGATTCATATTCTACCTTGTTACTTGTGCATGGAAACTCCAGTCTTACAGCATGGGGAAGCATTGTCTTATTTGGACTCATAAGAACAATTCCAACTTCATTCCCAGATTTAGAATAGGCTCCATCGAATGAAATCCTCCAGTAGCCTTCAAACAAAAATTCTTGTCCTCCCAAGCCTTGAAATCGCTCTAGGATTTCGTTGTGCTCCATGTCTAGGATAAAATAGTTTCCAATCCTGACATCTATATAATATTCCATTAATTCATTGTCCTTCGTCTTGAAGGAGAAGGGTTTTTTGGGTTCATGGGGCACTTTAATCATCGTTCCCTCCTTGCCTGGTAGCATCATACAACTTCTGTTGTTCATTATATATCCACAGATCATGGATGTCCAATCTCTTCTCAACACAACCCCATATGTTGGAGGAAGGTATATGACAATAATATTGAAAACTATAATGATATGGGGGGCTACTGTAATCCAAGCATCAAATTCCTTGATTTCTCTGTATGTTGACACTTTTCTAGAATCGATTGCATATATGCTCTCGCTGGTTTCATAATACTTAGTGCAACTCATGCGCAATGCCTCCATGACCGTAAGAGACATTATATTATTTGTCGCACCAGTGTCAACTAAACAATTATGTAATGCAACATCATGGTTTTCAATTGAAATGTAGAAGGGCATAATTTTACCTCTTAGCTTGGCAGTTGACGGTCTCTGGCTCTGTTTTGGACTGGTAACAACAACTTCAACTCTTTCCGATGGATCAACTAACAAGATGTTCTGTCTTTGTTGAGGAATATTTACTACCTCCATAAAAGGCAGATTTATCCTCAATTTACTTACGTCCTCCACGACATTATACGTCATTTGAGTGGAGATTGATGCCATGTGTTTAATTTTCGTTCCATTTCCATCCGTCACTTTGTCATTCAACACTTTTTCATTTGTTTTTTCTTTTTCTTTTTATTTTTGGTTTTCCTTGTCAGTTTCACCTTTATTCTTTGGTCTATTTACAAACCCTCTTGTTTTGGCGACATTTTCTTGCGAATTAGGATCGTTGTTGCCCTCTCCAAATATATACATGGACGTCTCACATCCGTCCATCTGCACAGTTTCAAAGTTTTCATCAGGTAAGTAATAATTTTCTTGCTCGATTATTTGCTCGTCATATGCATGATCTAGAAAAATCGTGTTTGGAGTAGGTTGTCTGGGAACCCTTGGTCTCTTTGGGTTATCAGTATCCTCAAATATCACTCTCTTTTCATGGGGAGGGCTCCTCCTTTTCTCAGGAATTGGAATTCTTAGGTTTGGCATGTAAGTCTCTCCCCTTCTCAGTTTGGTTATCTCGTTCTTCATCTGTTTGATGGTTCTATTCATCTGTGCAATTTCAATTATTTTCTTTGTTTTCTGTGCCACCACAGGATCAACCTTTATGTCAAGTATGGTTCCTTTAAAAAATCCTCCACCCTCCATTTGATTCTAAGCTACTCGAGGTTTGAATTCTTCACTTTTTCTTGGGTTGGAAGCTCCTTGATTATCAATATTTAATCCCCCCATCTTCCTTTGTACTCTTCCTAGTATAATGTCGAGGTCGACACCTGTCTCAATCATAATTTCTTCCATCTCAGTGGCCTTAATCATTACCTCCTCGAAATTATCCATTTGGGATGTTCTGATGGCATATTTTACATTCGGGGGCATTACATTCTTATAACAACCGAGAATGACTGGGTCATTTGGTCTTTTATCTTATGGAATTCTACTCAAGGTCTTATTGAACCTGAGGTTAAAATATCGTATCCTTTCGTTCTTCCTCAACCCAATCTGGGTGAAGTCTGTGAGGAGGGTAAAGTAGGAAATTGGAGGGGAAAACATAGTTAGGAGCATAACTTCGAGGTTATTAAATGAGCGAATGGATCTACTGGGAAACATTGTATACCATTCATAAGCTCTTTCTGATAAGGTTTGTAGAAACAACCTCACCATGACGTCGTCATATTCAACTCGATAAAAGTCACAAACATCAAGAAATAAGTGCAAATGCCTCTTTGCATAGATTGTCCCGTCTCCAAAAAATTCCTTTAAGGTGCCCTTAGGAAGAATAAAGAGCTCATGTTGCTCACCTATAATATTAAGAGGGGAATCTCTTACCCTCCTTCTGTTGGATCATTTTTTCATTGATTCCAAATGATTGATGTCAAAGGAACAATGTCTTGTCATAGTATATTGATGTAGTGATTGATGGATCATGTATTGTCCTTGATGTAAATGTATTGATGTCAAGTGGAGTCATAGTCATATCATGAGATGCATAGATGAAGATGGATCGATATGGTTTCATTGATATATGATGCATAGATGAAGATGGATCAATGTGTTGTCATTTGATGCATTGTTGTATTGATGTAAAATATAACTCATTATTGTCTTATCATGGTTGTACAAATGGATGAACTCCAAAGTGGTCCCCTTATGGTGAAATCCCTCACGGGAAGACGCTTTGTGGTGAACTAAAAAGTGGTCCCCTTATGATGAAATCCCTCATGGGAAGACACTTTGCAGTTGAGTTATCCTAGGAGTAAAAATGGATGAACTCTAAAGTGGTCCCCTTATGGTGAAAGTCCTCATGGGAAGACGCTTTGCGTTTGAGTTATCCTAGAAGTATGGTTAGAGAACCCATGCTTAATTATGGAATAATGAGATGAATATCAATGAATTTGTTAGTGAAACTATCCTATATGGATAGTGCTTGTCAAGCCATTTCCGGTGGTATGTGGAACATCACATAACTCCTCATGGTTTGAGAGTTATGGCCTTATGAAGTTGGAGGACCCTCATATGTTGGCTTGAAGCCCCAAAAGGTCAAAGAAGTCAAAGTGTTTGCAAATAATAGATTATTTAAATAATAAAGTGAAGTGACAAAATCAAAGAGGATTAATGAAATAATAAAGTGAAGTGACAAAATCAAAGAAGATTATTTAAATAATAAAGTGAAGTGACAAAGTCAAAGAAGATTATTTAAATAATAAAGTGAAGTGACAAAATCAATGAGGATTATTTAAATAATAAAGTGAATTGACAAAGTCAAGGATGATTATTTAAATTATAAAGTGACAAAGTCAAAGAGGATTATTTAAATATTAAAGTGAAGTGACAAAATCAAACAGGATTATTTAAATAATAAAGTGAAGTGACAAAGTCAAGGAGGATTATTTAAATAATAAAGTAAATGAAGAACTTTCTAATTATGGAAAGTGGTTATAGGAAGGTTAACCCTAAAATGAGGAAAATTGGTTAAGTGGTCAAGTGGCTATTGGATACATGGACAAGTGGAAAATTGGGCAAAGTTGGACATAGGTGACGATGTGGACAAAGTGGCTATGTGGACAAAGTGGCCTAGAAGATGCTTCTAAGGAAGCTACTTAGAGAGTATAAATAAGAAGCAAATGTCTCTTGAGCATAGCAAGGGGTTGAAGGAAGGAAGAGCACGTATAGTTGGATGAAGTCATGGAGACTTGAGTGTGAGTTGATGTCAGGTTCTTGAAGTCTGAAGCAAGTTCCAGATCTGCATTCCATGGTCTTAGATCTGCCATAGAAAATCTGGTATGGTTACATAGTTCTCTTGATGGATATTCTTGCTTATTGTATGGTGAATGTTTAAGGAATTCTTGATATGGTTGTTGTGATATGGTTATGTTGGTTGATTGATAGAGTGAGAAACACTCTTATGATTCATAACTGATATGATTTCCATAGTATACTGGTTGCTTATACATGATTAAGTAACATTCAAATTGTATGGTTGAGGAGCATGAGTAAGATGTGGGAGAGAATATATGTGTTGTGATTGGTTATGGTTCAGATGGGACAATGAAAGATAGAAGTAGATGTGACTGAAGGGTACAAAGGATCTGAGTTTTTCATAGAGAGAAAGACCTAACGCGTACACATGCTCTAGTACATACGCATGTTGCACTACTGACATGTCACATACCCGTTGAAAGACTGGTATCTGTTGAGGATTGATTCCTCTTCTCAGTTGGTGTTGAGTTGTGTAAGCTGGGTCTTGCATTGTAGAGCTAGTGCTCTTGTGGAGTTGTAACTCTATTCAGTTGTTATTGATAACCCAAGGATTGTAGTCCGTAATAAAAAGAAAATTGTACATACATCTTGTGTTCTTTGTGGTGATGACTTATTGATGATATATGTTGTTGATATATGTTCACATACAACTGATTATAAATGACAATAATGAGTGTTGAGTAATTGGCGATTGCTAGCTAATAAGTTTTGTGAAGGGAAGTTTGAAAAAGATCCCTACATTGATTCACCCCCCCTCTCAGTGTGGTCGGTGTTTCCAATAATTGGTATCAGAGCAGGCCTTCACTATAAGCCTTAAAAATCTTGGAGGAGATATATGGACACAAAAATGGATGATGAAGTTCCAATCCTTGATGAGGAAAATTATTCTACATGGAGAATAGAAATGAAAGTGCATTTGAAGGAAATAGGAGTGGGTATTTGGAAATCAGCTATTGGTGGATCAGTTCCTTTGAAGAACAAGTCAAAGTTTGTAGCTCAAAGGGAAGAAAAGAAGAATGATGCATTGGCTCTCAAGAAAATTCTTAGTGGACTCTCAAGTTCCATAAAAGAGAGCATGGGACAATGCACTTCCACCAAGGATCTATAGCTAAAGCTAGAGGAGACATACCAAAGCAAGAAGGAAGACACTAAAGACAACTCCATCAAGAACAATGAAGGTAAATAATCTCCAAAATACTCAAATTGTAATGATTCTAAATGTGATGATGTTGGCAAAAAGGAAGACCTTGAAGACAACTCCATCAAGATCAATGAAGGTAAATAATCTTCAAAATCCCCATATTGCAATATTTCAAAATGTGATGATGTTGAATATTTCTCTACAAGAGAAGAAGAAAATCTAGAGATAGTATGTGTAGAATTAGATGATAGTTTTCCCATGGAAGAAGTAGAAGAAGAACTATCAGAGCTTAAAAGGAAAGTTGAATGGGGTCTATTTGAATACAACTATGACCATTGTTACATACAATATAGCTATCTTTCTTAGAACTATAAAAGGTTTCTAAAAAGGAATCAAATGCATATCTTGAAGTTAAAGGAAATGCTCAAGAAACAAGAAGAAAGTAAAAAGACTCAATTAGAAGAAAAAGAAGAAGAGATCAAAAGACTAAAGAATGAAATAGAAGAACATAAGAAGGCAGATGATGAGATTATTTAAAGTCTTGAAGATAATTTCCATCTCAAGACCCAAATTGAAGAAGCCAAAAGGGTAGAGGAATTACTAAAAAATCAAGTAAATGAAAAGGAAGAGTCATGTCATAAGTTGGAAGATGAAGTTGTTGATCTTAGAAAGAAAGTAGACAAGTCAAACAAGTTCTTGAATAGCTCAACAATCTTGAATGAGATCTTGGATAGTCAGAGATGACCAAATGATAAAACAGGTCTTGGATACAACAAAGAAGCTACACATGTTGACGCAAGTGCCTCAAAGAAACATGAGGTAAGTCCCTCACTCCCAAAAGATGGAAATAATGTTGCAAGTCAACTATCTACACAAGACAAGGAAAGTCTCAAAAGAACAAAGCAAGGAAGACATCAAGAAACCATATTTACACCTCAAAGAAGAGAGACACCTTCAAGATGGACACCAAAGAAAAGGTATGAAAATGTTTTTCATGTTCAATGTTACTCATGTAATGAATATGGTCACAAATATTTGGAATGTAGATATTATGCAAGGAAATATAGTGTAAGATTTCATAACACCCTAAGGTTTTGGAGATGTAATCAAGTAGGACATATTACTACTCATTGTCACACCATGAGATTCTACAGTTGTAGTGGATTTGGCCACAAATCCCAGGATTGCTGGAACACAAGAAGAAAGTCCATGATGAAGACTTCATATAGCATGACTAGAAGACGACATGAAGTTAGGAAGGAAGAAATTTTTGAAAAGATGGAATCTCAGAGCTCAAGTTCTAAAAATTTGGGACACCTTCAGAAGTGGGTGAAGAAAACTGAATAATCAGAACAAAATGACAGCCTTAAGGGAAGCTCAAGTTTGTCATCTTCAGAAGCATACACGGGTTACAATGGTAACAATCACGTACATACAAAAGCTGACCTATGAATAGGTCGCATACATACATGATTTGTTTGTGCAGTAGGTCATGTATCTGTGGTAAAAAGCCTTGGGAAAAGGGCTATGCATATGAGTTGCAGCATGGTACAATGGTATAACTCTGTGTTGCAGGGTCTGACATGTTTGTTGTAGGTTTTCATGATTATAGGTTGGCATACATAATTGTTGTATGTATGGTGGTGATATACGATTGAGTGTTGAAAGACTATCTTAGATGCATGGACAGGTGCAAGGATTGTCATAGAAAGAGTAGTTGATCTATGTTTCAGTTGAGCAGTAGCATTTGCAGTAGAAGCATATTGCAGTGGTAGCATATTGTAGAGAAGATAGGGGGAGACATACCCATAAGGGGGATTCATTCTTCTTCCCATGATTCCAGGAGGAGAGATTTATCAAATGCAAAGATAAATACTTGAAAAAGAGACCTATAGTTGGAGAAAGAGCATAGAGGCATAGTTCCAGGGGGAGCGATGGTCACAGGGGGAACATGAGCTATATATCTTCAGCATTACATCATAGTGATATCCCTTGTTCAAAAGGGGAGAGATTATTCAGAGGAAGATCAAAGGAATTCAGACATGGGGAGCAACCCCAAGGAGAGTTCAGACAGGGGGAGCAACCCCAAGGGGAGAATGACCCTTTTCCATTGATGTCAAAGGGGGAGAGATAGCCACATTGATGTGATTGAGATGCTTATTTATGTAGAGCAATGCCTTGTCTACATGTTGCCATCAATGATTGGTGTTGACATCAATGTTGGTATTGCCATCAATGCCAAAGGGGGAGATTGTTGGATCATGTTGTCATTGATGCCAAAGGATTGATGTCAAAGGAGCAATGTCTTGTCATAGTATATTGATGTAGTGATTGATGTATCATGTATTGTCCTTGATGTAAATGGATTGATGTCAAGTGGAGTCATAGTCAATGATGAGATGCATAGATGAAGATGGATCGATATGGTTTCATTGATATATTATGCATAGATGAAGATGGATCAATGTGTTTTCATTTGATGCATAGTTGGATTTATGTAAAAGATAACTCATTATTGTCTTATTATGGTTGTACAAATGGATGAACTCCAAAGTGGTCCCCTTATGGTGAAATCCCTCATGAGAAGATGCTTTGCAGTGAACTACAAAGTGATCCCCTTATGGTGAAAGCCCTCACAGGAAGACGCTTTGCAGTTGAGTTATCCTAGGAGTAAAAATGGATGAACTCCAAAGTGGTCCCCTTATGGTGAAATACCTCACGGGAATATTCTTTGTGGTTGAGTTATCCTAGAAGTATAGTTAGAGAACCCATGCTTAATTGTGGAATAATGAGATGATGATGGTGAATTTGTTAGTGAAACTATCCTAGATGGATAGTGCTTGTCAAGCCATTTCCGGTGTTATGTGGAATGTCACATAACTCCTCATGGTTTGAGAGTTATGGCCTTACAAAGTTGGAGGACCCTCATATGTTGGCTTGAAGCCCCAAAAGGTCAAAGAAGTCAAAGTGCTTGCAAAGAAAAGATTATTTAAATAATAAAGTGAAGTGATAAAATGAAAGAGGATTATTTAAATAATAAAGTGAAGTGACAAAGTCAAAGAGGATTATTTAAATAATAAAGTGAAGTGACAAAGTCAAAGAGGAATATTTAAATAATAAAGTGAAGTGACAAAATCAAAGAGGATTATTTAAATAGTAAAGTGAAGTGACAAAGTCAAAGAGGATTATTTAAATAATAAAGTGAAGTGACAAAATCAAAAAGGATTATTTAAATAATAAAGTGAAGTGACAAAATCAAGGAGGATTATTTAAATAATAAAGTGACAAAGTCAAAGAGGATTATTTAAATATTAAAGTGAAGTGACAAAATCAAAGAGGATTATTTAAATAATAAAGTGAAGTGACACAGTCAAGGAAGATTATTTAAATAATAAAGTAAATGGATAACTTTCTAATTATGGAAAGTGGTTATGAGAAGGATAACCCTAAAATGAGGAAAATGGGTTAAGTGGTCAAGTGGCTATTGGATACATGGACAAGTGGAAAATTGGGTAAAGTTGGACATAGGTGACTATGTGGACAAAGTGGCTATGTGGACAAAGTGGCCTAGAAGATGCTTTTAAGGAAGCTACTTGGAGAGTATAAATAAGAAGCAAAGGTCTCTTGTGGAAATCATCTCTTGAGCATAGCAAGGGGCTGAAGGAAAGCAAAGCGCGTACAGTTGGATGAAGTCATGGAGACTTGAGTGTGAGCTAATGCCAGGTTCTTGAAGTCTGAAGCAAGTTCTAGATCTACATTCCATGGGCTTAGATCTGCCATAGAAACTCTGGTATGGTTACATAGTTATCTTGATGGATATTATTGCTTATTGTATGGTGAATGCTTAAGGCATTCTTGGTATGGCTATTGTGATATGGTTATGTTGGTTGATTGATAGAGTGAGCAACACTCTTATGATTCAGTAGTGATATGATTTTCATAGTATATTGGTTGCTTATACATGACTGAGTAGCATTCATATTGTATGGTTGAGGAGCATGAGTAAGATGTGGGATAGCATAGATGTGTTGTGATTGGTTATGGTTCAGATGGGACAATGAAAGACATAAGTAGATGTGACTGAAGGTTGCAAAGGATCTGAGTTTTTCATAGAGAGAAAACCCTAAGGCATACACATGTTGTAGTACATACGCTTGATGCACTACTGACAGGTTGCGTACCTGTTGACAAATTGGTATCTATTGAGGATTGATTCCTCTTCTCAGTTGGTGTTGAGTTGTGTAAGCTGAGTCTTGCATTGTAGAGCTAGTGCTCTTGTGGAGTTGTAACTCTATTCAGTTGTTGTTGATAACCCAAGGATTGTAGTCCGTAATAAAAATAAAATTGTACATACATCTTGTGTTCTTTGTGTTCCTTGTGGTGATGAATTATTGATGATATATGTTGTTGATATATGTTCACATACAACCAATTATAAATGAAGTAATGAGTGTTGAGTAATTGGTGATTGCTAGCTAATAAGTTTTGTGAAGGGAAGTTTGAAAAAGATCCCTACACTGATTCACCCCCCCTCTCAGTGTGGTCGGTGTGTCCAACACCTTCTATTTCCAAACCCCGGGATTCCTTGATTTCTTGCGACATCTCTTCCACCTCCTTGTCTCTCCTCATGATTCTCATCTCGGGGATGTTCGGCTCTCGCTGCCATGTCTAAGGAGACTTCAGGGCTAGACTTTTCACTTCTAAGGACAGAGAGTTGCTTACTTTTACTTCTAGTAATGGGTCCCTTGTATTCGTCTAGCTTCAATCTTGACCTTATTCTTGTGCTGCTCTAGCTAGCCTTTGATTTCTTCGATCTTGTCGTTCTTCTCTCCTCTGTCTTTAGAGGATTTATCTTTCTTCTTCTTGGACTAAGATCTACCAGGACCTTTCTAACTCTTCTCGAGTCTGGGATGTCATTATTACCATATTATAAAATTGGTGTAAAATTCTTTGTTTATTATTCAATCCAACTTCTAAATGGGAATGATTACCCTAAGGAAAAATCATATATTCTTTCACAAACATTGGGCCAGGTTCCAAATTTTCAGTTCATGTCCCCAATATGGTCGCCAAAAATGTTGATGCTTGAATCCGTTAGGACCAAAACGACAACCTCACGAGGATACAAATCCCCCTGCGTTTTTGTAGAGGTGGTACTCTTCTGTTATGATTTTAGTGGGACTTGAGATATTCAGAATGTGGGACTTTTATAGAAGTCTATCATGGTAATAAAAAGAAAGTAAAAATATAAAAAAAAATGAAAAATGGTTTTTTTTAAAGAAAATTCTCGAGAGTGGACTAGGAACCACACACATTCACACATTTAAAGAAAACAAACAAAATTTCCTCACATCCATCATAGTAGGGCTAAATATTTCTTATCACATAAAAAAATAAAAGAAAATAATCTGCATGCATAAGAGAACTTTGACAGAGTGATACATGGGCATCTCAAATAAATATAACAATAGATCAACCTCAAATACTTTATATTCAGTAAATTGGGTTACAAAGTACAATCAAGATTGTTCCTAAAATAACTCTCTTGGAATTTCTAAAAAATATATAGTTCATTACATATTTTCTAAAATTTAAATGTGTTTGTCATAATGACTGGAATTGGGGCTCCCGCAGACCATAAAGAAAATATATATAAGAATGAATTTTTTAGAAGGAAGAAAGTGGGCGGCGAAAGACAACAAGACCTGGTAAGAAGAAAAAGGAAATTATCAGTCTTTGGTTAAACCTTTCTACTTAAAGAGGTGGAGTAATTGGATGAAGAACTTGATAAATATAGAAGGATGTGATCAATATGAAATTACTATGATGGTATCTCCCCTTTGTCACTTGATCGTTGATGTCCTTTTATGGATTTCATTGACGATTACATGAACCGTCTCAATTGCCTTTCGCCCTTCATCAGTAAGTTTGTCGACAACCTTTTTAAACCACTCATGGATGTAGATTCTCATTGGTGCCACGTTGATTTCATGCCAGATTTTTATATTTAAAATCTCTCCCTCCAAGTCCCTTAGATCAATGGAAATATTCCACAAAGCTTCTTCAATAGATTGATTTTTCATTGAATAGTCCACTAGCCAATTCTCCACATCATCTTCACTATACTCAAGAATTCCATAGAATTTTTCAAATGATAACCCTTTAAAGATCACAATTTGTTCATCAAAGACTTGCTTGGTTAGGAACAACGAGTTGAGAATCAATTTGGGGTCTTGGACCTCATTGGTGCTCCCGACTAGGTCTATCTTAGTCAGCCTTTTGAATAATTCTTCTCTCCTAGTTATGGCTTTGAATATATCTCTCAATGCACCAGATGACCAACTCCTTACAATCAAAGACTTCTAGGACACAACCTGTACACGCAATTCTAGACGTCCAAATTACTTCCTTCTGGGCATAAGGGGATGAGTAGTAAGAATATGCTCTGGACCACTAAAATCTCTAGTCCTCACACCTGAAAATGTTCTATGTATCTGCACAGAACTGTTGTCGAGTTGCTTCCATAAGTTGACGAGAACGTTCCTTTGCTCTAGATAATGTTTAAAATGAACGCTTGAGAGGGATAATATAACCCTCCGTAAATCCTGGTTTAATGTGTTTTAATAGGAGATTTCCTCGAGCCCTTCGCTTATTAATGACAATATTTACGAACCTGCATGATGAGTGGTTAGCATTCAAAGAATAATAAATGTGCATTGGGAAGAGTGTGAGGGTGGTGGGGACAGACAAGAGCGAAATAGGATTTGGGATTTTTGTGAACCCGGGAAACTAGGAACCCGCAAACCTGCGACTGTAGAAGGTTCAAAATCAGCTAAGATAGAATAACACGGTGGTCGGACGGACTCATCATAGGAGGAATGAGACTTGGAAGTTTGGGGAGTTTGGGGGTCAAAATGTAGATCATAAAACTTTTGGATGCAAAATGTATATCACAAAACATGGGGTATGAGAGTTTGACCCCGCCAACCCGGGAACCCGCGATTGCAAAATCAACTGAGTATATAATAACATGGTGGTCGATCAGACTCATGATGTGAGGGTATGGATGGAGATGAGGATCTTCAAGTCCACCAACCCGAGAACCCGCCATTCTGAAAAAATGACTAAGTATAGAACTAGAAAGGGAAAGTAGAAGGGAAAAAAGAAAAAGGGAAAAAATGGGGAAGTATAGAAGAGGGAAAAGAAAGGGAGAAAAGAATTTGGGAAAATAGAAAAGGAGAGGGAAATTTCAAAAGCGGGAAATGATCTCAACAGGAGGGTAGCATGATTGCAGTCTTAGTGATTGAAGATCCACATTGTTATCCATTATGGATTGCAAAGGTTATAAAGATTAAGAAAGAAAATGATGATATTATTGCAATTGAAGTGCATTGGTATGAAAAAGTACACACCCATTCAATGGTGCGTACAATCCAGAGATGGTGGTTGAGAAACATGTCAATAGAAAGAGAAAAAGAAAGGGTCAAAATACAACTCATCGTCGCACTGACCTCTTAAAATTATATGATGTTGACATACTTGTTTATGACTTCAATTTGACAAAGAGAGGAACTCTTCGCTCCAAGACAACAAATATTATCAAGAGGTTGCTACCACAAAAAATAAATGCAAGATGGGAGTGTCCTGAACCTAGTCATAGATATAGAGGCATTTGACATCTGAAATGTTGGGCATACATGTAGACTCATATAGTGCATTCATAGACAATAGAGAAGAGTATGGATCATCTACATCTTCATCCAATCATTCATCTGAAGACAATATAGACTCTGATGGTATTTCATAAACCATGAGTCAATTTAAATAAGTTTATGAAAATTTTTATGTATTTTTTATCCATATGATGTTTGTATGGTAACTAGAAATGAGCATTCAACTTACATATGATCTTACATGAAGTTATGAATCAGTTTTATGTTTTATGAATTATATGTTTTGATTATTGATCCAAAATGGATCCAAGAAGGCCTAAAAATTAAAGTTCTTGGAATTAGACGAAACCATCCCCATTGCGTCCGGCTCCTCACGCTGATTTTGTCCATATAATTTTTTTCGGAAATGGATGCCTTATGCGAAAGATATCACGTTCTGACCGATTTCCCAAACATGAAAAAAGTCAACTGGTCAAAGTCAACAAGTTGTACTGCTGACGTCAGCAGTACGCCAAGTGATGTCAACATGACATCATCATGATCACGTGGAATCACCAAGAGGTGACACATGTCACTCAAATTTGGTGTTTTCGAATTGAGTTGGCACCGGTACATATGACGTGTGGCAGTCTGTACATGACGTGGCCCAATGACAAGCTGACACATGGCAGTACGGATGACAGTTGGGCTGTATGGATGTTGACATGCCAGGGTGACTATGTAGTATAGATGATGATGTGGCACAACACATGGCTGTATGACAAGTGGTGTGGCAGGTGACTTGGTCGTACGGAAGTGACGTGGAAGGTGACTGGATTGCTGACTATGTTGGTGATTGAATCGTACGGTCCAATCACAAGGTGACACGTGGCCCAATCAAAGGGCACCACATGGCACCCTAGATTTTTCCAATCTTGGATAGTTCAAAAATTTGTTATAGCCTCCGGCGATTTCAAATCCCCGATCTCTGTGGGCGCCAACGACTTTGTGAAAGGGGGTGGACCGACCGGTCTACTATGGTTCTTGTTTAACCATACGACCAAAACAATATTTAAATTAGTTTATGGTGCATGGTTAGGGAGAAGCCTCGGTCGGTGGGGACCAACCCTGACCAACCAAGAGCTATACCAAGGGGATAAGCCAATCTGGAGGGCGTGTGGGAGATAAGGGCTTGGCCACATGGGCCATAGCCACATGACCATGACAAAGAATCAAGGGGGCCAACCCATGCCAGCCCAGCCCGTGAAAACATGGACTTGATCCATACGACCTAGAGTCCGAGTAAAGGGGGATGCGCCTATATTATTTACAATTTTGGGTTTTTTAACCTTATGTTATGATTTTTATGCTATTTTAGCCTATTTTTAATGGATTTTAGACATTATTTGGGGATCTGGAGCCTGATTTGAGGCCAAATCTTGGGAGGAAGTTGGGAGGTTGATGCCAACTCCAAATATATATAAACCAGGGGTTCTTAGAAACATTAGAGAGGTTCAGAACATGAGAAATGTTGAGGAATTTTAAATCCAAAGCCATTTTTATGTAGGGAAGCCATTAAGGAGGGGAATTTGCAGGCCAATTTCGGGAGCTATGCTCAACCATTTTCAGTGACATCAATTGTTTTGGATTCTTGAGGTAGATAAGAACACATACAAACCATTTTGTAATCCTTTTGACACTTTTCTGATGTACTTTTGAAGCATTGAAGAGAAATAAGAAAGCCTCACCCACTGAGACAAAGGCCTAGAGTCATAGGCAATCTTGCCGAACTCTGTTAACAACTTTGTTGTTATGGTTTGTTTTTCTTTATGCTTACATTATGATCTAAATTTCTTATTATGGCTGCTATAATATCTCATTAATTTCTTCTTCTTTCATCAGTTCCTAATTGGTAAATGAACTCATGCTTAAAACTTAACCAAGTCTTTAAAATATCATTTTCGGATCAAGTGGTATCAGAGCAGGTTGACGGTTGGTTTTTGAGTTTGCATGATTACCAAGGAAAAGATGAATCATGGTGAAGGCAAGCTTGTAGAAGGGGATCCAAAGATTGGATTGAGAAAGAGGACTTCTCAAAGTGAGGAGATGACATCAGAAGAAGGCATGTCTCAGAATGAGATCGAGTTGCAAAATACTTTACTCTCCATGTCTGAGATGGTAAAGGTCTTATATGATGATTGCTTGGAACATAAGAGGCCTTTCCAAGGGGAATATTATAAACAAGGAAAAAGTGAAGAAGGATAGGATCCTCCTTCACCTCCTCCTTCACCTCCTTCTTCTCCATCAACTTCTTCTTCTTCAAGTACAAGTTCCAAATCCACCACAAGAAAACATTCCCATAAACATAAACATGATATGCCTTTACTTAAGCTTGATGTGAAATTTGAATTACCCATGTATGGTGGTGAAGTCAGTGCTGAGAGACTTGATAATTGGGTCAGACATATGGAAGTCTATTGCAGTGTGCAACAAATCAAGGATGAGGCAACTGGAATCAAGTTGGCATCGCTTCGTCTTGCATGCACAACACTCATCTGGTGGCAAAGTAAGTTGCAAAATGGCACACAACAAGTGGGTAATGTATTTCCATCATGGCAAGATTTTGTTTTTGCACTTAGAAAGGAATTTTATCCTTTGGCTTATAAAGAGAAGGATTTAATTGAATGGCAAGGTCTTAAACTAAGAAAGGGACAAACGGTGCAAGAATACATAGATGAATTTCGTAAGATGGCATTAATGTTGAATATTCCATTACATACCCAAGAAACTCTTATAAAGTATATAGGAGGTTTACCTGCACATATTCGTAACATTGTATTTATGTTTGGACCTACTAATATTGATGAGGTTTATGTTCAGGCAACATACACTGAAGTAGGGAAAACATGAGTTGGTGTATTAGGGGAATCGTCTTCAAGGAAAGAGGACAAAAGAAAGGGGAATGGAAAGAAATAAAATTCAGCGACAAGAAAGGAAGAGAAGCTCTCTTGCAAGAATTACAAGAAAGAAGGGCACAATGATGACCATTGTTGGCAATTGCACCCAGAGAAGATAACGAAATGGTTCAAAGAAAGGAAGGGGAGACAAACATTTGCAACAACAACACAATCAACAAACTTGGGATATGATTCAGGTGATGAGACTAAGATCACAACAATTGGTTTGACAGGTAAAATTGGTGATGAATATGATTCTAGATGAAAATTGTTTCACATAAGGGTGATAATGAAACATACCAAGATCGATACATTAATAGATAGTGGATCTCAATCTAACTTTATTTCGGAGGAAGTGGTTAAACAATTGGGATTAAACACTAAAATGCATCATAAACCTTACTCACTTAAATGTATAAGCAACAATCATAAATTTCACATAACAAAGCAATGCACTTTAAAGTTTTCAATTTCATCAAAGTTTGTGGATGAGGTAACGTGTGATGTGGTGCCACTCAATGAATGTGGAATGGTCTTAGGCAGTCCGTAGTTGTATGATCGTAAAGTAATCTTCTACAGGGAACATAATAAATATCACTTGACCAAAGAAGACAATGAATATGTTGTACATGCTCATCACTTAAAAGAAAATCAATCTCTTCAAACAATGGAACAATTAAGGAAGGCAACTTATGCAAGCAACAAACCTATAATTGTTCCAAATCAAGCAATTGATCTTAAGCATGAACATGACATGGTTGCAGAATGGAAGTTCAATCATACTTTGCTTCAAGATAAGCTAATGTCGTGCAAGTACTTCAAACATATTAGCTCATTTCCAGTCATATTTCTGATGTTATCGCTGCTAATGTTTTCAACATGGATGGTAGTGGCTTCAGTAAGATGTGAAAGAGTACAAGTGGCTAACAATATGTTGTTAGTTTCATGTTTTTTTTGCAATTGATCTTGATGAGACAGGTGCACAGGTCAAAGTTTAAGGACAAAGAACAAGTGGGGTGGCCTATCCCGCACTTGATGACTGGTTAATACCCTTTTAGAGGACCAAAAGGTCTTAGTGGAGAGGCATGATCCAAAATGGATCCAGGAAGGCCTAAAAATCAAATTTATTAGAATCAGACAAAACCAACACCATTTCTTCCAACTCGTTGCACTGATTCCAACCATGTAATGTTTTTTCGCAAATGGACGTTGTATGCGAAAGATATCACGTTCTGATCGATTTCCCAAACTGGCAAAAAGTCAACTAGTCAAAGTCAACAGGTCGTACTGCTGAAGTCAAAAGTACGACAAGTGACGTCAGTATGAAATCAACACATTGACGTGTCATCACTAGGAGTTGACACGTGTCACTCAAATTTGGCATTTTCGGGTTGATTTGGCACCAGTACGGATTACACGTGGTAGTCCATACATGACATGACCTAATGATAGGCTGACACGTGGCAATACAGATGACAGTTGGGTTGTACGGATGTCAACGTGGCAGGGTGACTGTGCAGTATGAATGATGACATGGCAAGACACGTGGTTGTACAACAAGTGACTGGGAAGGTGACTTGGTGGTACAGAAGTGATGTGGCAGGTGACTGGATTGTTGACTGTGTTGGTGACTGGATCGTATGGTCTAATCACAGGGTGGCACATGGCCTAATCAGAGGGCGCCATGTGGCACCCCGTATTTTACCAATATTGGCTAGTTCAAAAATTTGTTATAGCCTATGGTGGTTTCGAACCCCCGACCTCTGTGGGTGCCAACGAATTCGTGAAAGGGGGCAGACTGACCGATCTACTATGGTTCTTGTTTAACCATACAACGAAAACATTATTTAAATTAGTTTATGCATGTGGTTAGGGATAAGCCCCGGTCAGCGAGGGCCAACCTAGAACGACCAGGAGCTATACTAGGGGGCTAAGCCAATCCGGAGGGCACGCGGGAGGTAAGGGCTTGGCCAAATGGGCCATAGCCACAAGACCAGGACCTAGAATCAAGGGGGCCAGCGTGCGCCAGCCCAGCCCGTGGACACATGGACTTGCTCCATACGACTTGGAGCCCGAGTAAAGGGGGTTGTGCTTTTATTATTTCTAATTTTGGGTTTTTTAACCTTATGTTATGATTTTTATACTGTTTTAGCCTATTTTTAATGGATTTTAGCCATTATTGGGGGATCTGGAGCCCAATTTGAGGCCAGATATTGGGAGGAAGTTGGGAGGTTGATGCCAACTCCAAATCTATATAAACCAGGGGTTCTTAGCATCATTAGAGAGGTTCAGAATATGAGAAATTCTAAGGAATTTGAAAGCCAAAGCCATTTTTATGCAGGGAAGCCATTGAGGAGGGGAACTTTGCAGGCCAATTCCGGGAACTATGCTCAACCGTTTTCAGTGCCATCAGTTGTGTTGGATTCTTGAGGTTGAGAAGAAAACAACCAGACTAGTTTGTAATCCTTTTGACACTTTTCTGATGTATTTTTGAAGCATTGAATAGAAATAAGAAAGCCTCACCCACTGAGACAAAGGCCTGGAGACATAGGCAATCTTGTCGAACTCCATTAACAACTTTGCTATTATGGTTTGTTGTTCTTTGTGCTTACATTTTGATTTTCATTTCTTATTATGGCTGCTGTAATATCTCATTAATTTCTTCTTCTTTCATCAATTCTTAATTGGTAAATGAACTCATGCTTAAAACTTAACCAAGTCTTTAAAAGATCATTTTCGGATCAATTATGGATAATATAATAAAATTTCTTAGCTCATATGTTTTGAATATAGACAATATAAAAATACTTTTAAGAAATAATTTATGTTTCATTCAATGTAACTTGTATTTACTTTCTTTTTTTTATTAAAAGTAAAAAAATTATTAAAAAGTGATGTTGAATTTTTAAAGTATATTGTGATATTTTCATGGCATTATGTATTACCTTGTGCTTTGAGTGATAAAGTAAGATTTTAAAAGTAAACATTTAAGGGTTGATTTTATGATTTTGTTTACAATAATGATGAGTTCTCCTACCACTTTATAAAAATGTGTCATTTTCATACCCCAATTTTAGAATGGGTGCTACCGGTAGCAGTACTTTTCAATTTGATGGTTGATTTTGAGGTTTTGGTTTTAATGGTACCAACTGCTAAAACTACGATTTCAAATTATCTAAAATTTTAACGTTTTTTATTTTTATTTTTTTCCAAAAACATCCTTTTTTTTAGTTGTTGATTTTAAGGTTTTTTTGAGCTATCATCCTAGTTTTGAAGGTCGTGTTTGAAAAATGTTGTAATTTTGACCTCATTTAAAAAAATGGTGCTACTGGTATTACCACTTTTTAATTTGGGGGTTGATTTTGATGTTTTTTATGCAAAAATATGGGTTTTTTGGGCCAGAGTTCTCGTTTTGAGGTCACAGTTCTCGTTAAGTCAATAACTTTGTTTATGGAATTAGCAATAGTAAGAAAACCTTTATTGATGTTTATAATTGATATCAATGTTCACTTGTCTCTTTGAGGAGGAAACCTTCAACTGAGTAGAGCTCCAAATACGATAATATTCACTTAGCAACCAATTACATAGCTTCTACTACTATATATATAGTTTCTTATTGACCAAAACCCTAATCACCTAGTGTGCCTCCATTAATGAGGCCTCAACCACTAACTAGTGAACCTTCTTTAATGAGGCCAACTTACATTTATTGATTTCACACTCTACTACCTCATCGACCTTATTTGATAGTGATAACCCTAAGACATTAAGTAACAGCTTATTCTCCTAACTAAGGGAGCTAAGGGAGGACTCTAACATGGGGAATATGGTTGACTCATTGGTTAATATCATCCCTTCATAGAAATATATTGGTCGATGTTTATTGAGACATCATGATGCCCTATCCACCTATCCCATCGATGTTTCCACTTGTAATTTTATTCTTTCACTACTCTAGCTTCAAGGTCTACAATGTTTTTGTGGCTACTACTTAGTTGTTGCACTTTCGACCCTTATAACTATTTCGGGTTCCATTAAATGGCCATTTTTCCCATTAGTAGGAGCACTACACTTTGTCATCGATTGAGATGGAGTTCAATCTAGTTTGCACTATTTTTTCATTATTGAGATTAGTTGCTTGCTTAACCTAGCTAGTCTCACTATGATTTGAGGTAGGTCTCGCCTTTTGGTTACTCTACAAGTCTTGAATCTTATTTTGGTTGCATGGGTAATGACTTAAAGTTGTTGTTATGGTCAATTCTTTGTAAATTTCATTTTCTTTCCTCATCCTTCTCTATCATTTAATTTCTCCCTAACCAATTGTAAAGGCCTTGATACTTTGAATCTTATTGATAATGTCCCTCAACTCTATGTTTAATTCTCCCTTTGCATTTGGACTACTCTCATTGAGTTGACTTCATTTGTTGTGTTTTCCAATTAATGTCACAATCATTGTTTAACTTCAAACTTGAGCTCAATCCCAAGTTATGGCCAATCACTTGGGCTATTGAATAACACAAGGTATTATTTTTCCTTCAATTGATCATATCACTAATCTTGTCCACTCCAAGAATTTGTTTTCATAAAAGCGATGAGGTCGAAACCATGACCCACCAATTTAATAACTCATGTTGGCATTTGATTCAAGATGTGTTATTATCACAAGTAATTCCATTCCTCTTTACTTCATTCCATAACTCATGTTTGTTTCCTTTCCTTTGCTATGGTTTATTTAAGTACTTGAAGTTCAAATATTCAAAATATTAGTATACTCCCTAATGGGCGAATGAGAATGCTGAAGTAAATCAAGATATATTTTCATATTAATGTTATTAATAAGAATCATAAAAACATTGCAATTAAATTATTTTACTTGACAGTTGATGGTGACCTCGACCATGAATTCCAATCCGAAATGGTGATAGAACTACACATTTTCAAAAGATGAGTAAATCTTAGTAGACTCAAGGGAGTGGTGATAGAACCGTAGATTTGGTGACATAAGTCTACATTTTGAACAGATGAGTAAATCTTAGTGTATGCAGGGCTTGAAACATTTTAAAAGTACGATTATATATATTTTCATATAATTGATATTTATTATATTTAGTTTAAACATGTAAAAATATTTTTAATAAAAAATATAATGGCCATAGAGATTGGAATGCATCCAACATTTATAATATTCAAGTTAAAATAGTGGAGAATAAAAGGAATCTCCTCCCATCCCGATTCCTTATCTTGAGCAATTGAGACCCCCAAGCCTGCAACCCCCCTCAAACTATCACCAATCTTATGCAACAACACAATATGCAAACCCTCATTCCTCACAAGCATGCACAAAATGAAGTTGCATGTGTAAACAATCATTCAAATGCAAGTGTGTAAATTAGATGACTCCTACACGTCCTCTAACTTCTTTTGTTTTCCCAAAATCAAATACTCTGCCAAGTTCCCCTTTCCCCCTTTTAATTCTATTACTAAATTATATAATGCATGTTCTTTTCCAAGTGGGGGTGTAAGAACTTCTCACTAATTTTCCTCCTTTTCATTAATTAATCATTTTAGTTGTAATTTTAGATTGTTTATTCTCCTGCCTCCCCTTAGATTATATATTACTAATACTAAACATCCCGATTGGCATACAATATTGCCTAATTATTCACCAAATTGCACTTGTTAATATTTGAAATATAAGGGCATATTAACATAATCTTGAGACAAGCATTAAAATGATGCACAAATACACATAATTCATTTAGACAAGCACTCAAATGATCTAAAAAAACATGCTAATCAAGTATATCATAAAGCAGAGCATCATCTTTTCTTCCATGACCTATATTTATCCATATAAATGGAAATAGATGAAGGGTTGAAGGTTCAAATTACTATCTCACATTGGTTGAAAAAGGTGGTTCATGAAAACTTATATGCTTCAATATACCACGATCCTAATGCCAATAGGGACAACCACAAAGAAGTGACTTTCTCTCTCCCTCTATACAAAATAATTTGATGAAATTAAAAGTCTTTGTAGAGAAACAACATCCACAAAGATATAAAAAACGTGTGTTTGCTTTAGTGAAAAATAAATATATATCACCACATACCTTTTCAAATATATATATATATATATATATATATATATTAAGATTATTAAACTTTTCAATTTCCTAAAGTGAGGATGTACAACTACCCACCTTCTATAGGGAAAAATAAAGATGCACCGCCACACATTTCCTTGAAAATAAGGATGCATGTATATATTATTCCATATTTGTTTTTTAAATTTACTAAACATTTGACCCATGATTCAAACGTGCATGTTTCTACCTCCTACATTGATAATCATAATGACAAGACTATAAAATGTTGAATTAGTACATCTCAACCAAATCAAATGACCTATATCCCTAGCTTTACTTCGTGTTCCTTTGTTAAAAGAAGAGCAAAGCAGTGGACACTTCTCATAGTTTTTCAATTTGTAATGATTTCCATAATTTGGTTCTACATTGTGTATCTCAACCTTTGTTTTTAAGTTATCAATTTCTTTATAAGTTTTTTTCAATTAATTGAATTTGAAGTTCAAAAAATTTAACTATTTACTTAATCATTATGTTTTTATTATAGTTTTAAAAATCTAAAAAAAAAAAATAACTAAAGTAAATATTAAGTATGATAATTGTGGAGAGTTATCATACTTGTGATCATCGTTGATCACGTTTTTGCAAAGCGTGATAACTGTGGAGAGTTGAGGTATGAAAGTGGACTTTTTCATGCATGGAGCCGGAGGTAATAAAAACATATTTTTGAATTCATTATAAGAGGATGGCTTTGGTAATTACATGGGTGGAGGATGTCTTAAAAAAGTATTTGTTTAAGACGTGGATGTTTAAAAGGGTGTTTTTTTTAAAGATATATACTAGATATTGTTTGGCTTAAAACTTTTCTTAGTTAGACCTTGAAATAAGATAATTCCTCTATATTTAAAACAACTTGGTTTTATAAGTTGTAGTTTTGAGTGGTTTGTATTAATGACAAAAGTATAGAGTTCAAAGTTTGAGGTGGAGAAATTCAATGTCAAGAATAATTTTTAGCTATGGAAGCTCAAGATGCAGGATCTCGTGCAATAAGGATTACAAAAGGTCTTGGCAGGAAAGACAAAGAAATCGACAAGCATGACATACGAGGGTAGGGAAGATCTAGATGCAAGATCTCTCAGTACCATTCATTTGTGTTTAGCAAATGAAGTTTTGTTTAACATCGCTAGAGAGGAGGAAACAACAAGAGCACTGATGGTTGAATCACCGTGAAAGAAAAAAAAATATTTAACTTGGAATTGTAAAAATGATTGATTGCATGTAAATAGGCATACATCTATAAGACCTAGATATGCATGTGTACCCTTGGTTTATTGGGTCACCTATGAAAAGTCTAGATGTAGATTTAGGTAGATTGAAGATGTGGGGGGCATGTATGTTCAGTTAACCTTGACTCGGTGAAAGAGTTAATGAGGTAAATCTGTTTTTTAGGTCAAAACACACGGTTTTTCGGGTTCATGTCTTTTAGGTATTCTGTGGTATTGTATCCATGGATTGCATGTAATTAATCCTATAAAAGGCTTGGTGAACTCCATTGTAAATGGGCATGGAGGTAAGTGGTGAAGACTTACTTGGCTAGTTTGACTAGATTGGGTCAAGGGAATGTTCATGTTAAGGTGGAGCACCGAGACTCCATTGTAAAGTCCCTGAAGGTGAGTGACAAAGGTTCACTTGGGTCGGCTTGGTCGGATTTGGTCAAGGTTTTTC
Source organism: Picea glauca (assembly GCA_000966675.3). Taxonomy (NCBI): domain Eukaryota; kingdom Viridiplantae; phylum Streptophyta; class Pinopsida; order Pinales; family Pinaceae; genus Picea; species Picea glauca. The sequence goes on from JZKD02S0763219.1 coordinate 318,684, forward strand.
GAATGAAATATTCGAGGTGGAGAATGTGTCCAAGTTAGAGAGATGGGTTTGTAGAAAGGATGACATGTTTAAAGATTTGTAGTGAAATGAACATTGGCAAGTCAATCAAGTGTTTGAGAATATATGATGAAGGTAGGTTCATATCCATGGAACTTGGAAATTATTGCAAGGAAGCTAGGATCGAAAGGAAATGTTTAGTAATGCCAAGTTGCAACAATAGTTGTGGGAAAAAAACATTTTTGCTATCTGGTAACTCGATCACCATCAGTTGTAAAAGAATAGAAGATTTTGGAAGAGGTATGAACAAATCATTTGGTGATTACTCAAATGTGAAATTATTTGGTTGTGATGCTTATGTTTTTATCATCATTCTAAGTAGGACCCAAATCAAACATGTAGATATTTGTTATGGTGATGATATTAAGGGATGTAGATTGTGGGATCCTACTACCCACATAATCATCATGGACATAGATGTCATGTTTGATGAATCTCCTTTTATAAAATCAAACATAGTAAAAGATGAAAGGTTCAAAGCATGAATGTTAGCACAGGGGTATTTGGAAGGTATTGATTTCTATGAAAGTTTCTCATCAGTTGTTAAAATCTTATGCCTATTCATGTTGTGTTAACACTAGTTGTGTTATTTGATCTTGATTTAGTTACAACTAGATATTAAAATTGTTTTACATGGAGTTTTTGGATAAGGAGATGTATATGGAACAACCAGAAATGTTAGTTCAGGATCACAACAAAAAAATTGTTTGCAAACTCAGAAATCATTGTATGGCCTAAGGTAACCAAACAATGGTACAAGATGTTTGATTCCTTTATGGTGAGCCAAATTTAACAAGAAGTGAGTATAACCATTGAGTTTATGGTATATTTATTATCTTGTTGTTAAATGTTATGCTTGTTGCAAGCACAAGCATATTTGAGATCAACAGGATGGCTCAGTTGGTTAGGACGTTTGATATGAAGGATCTAGGAGCAGGGAAACAAATCTTGGGCATGGAAATACACAGAGATAGGGAAGATGATAATCTTTGATTATCACAACAGAAGTATGTGGTGAAGATACTCAAGAAATTCGGTATGAATAATGTGAAACCGACAAAATTTCTTTGGCTTTCCATTGTAAGTTTTCTTCAAGTTTATGTCCTAACTAATGAAGAAGAAAAGGGTTATATGTCTCAAGTATCGTATGTTAGTAGGAAGTTTGATGTATGTGATGAAATGGTCAGTGTTTCACATTATAATGTTCCTGAGCCAAAGTTTTTGCTCAGAACACTAACTATTTACTGTTGTTATGTTTGTTCATGTGTTTGCAGGTGTATCCGTAAGATGTGCATGGATTATTCAATGTTGATAGACCAATAAATATGAAGCATACAATCATATGCAATACAAGAAATATAAGAACACTAGTAGAGAATCACAATGTCAGATTTGACCTTTATTTAGATAGTAAGAAGTCCCCGTATATAAGAGAACTACAGATCCGAGAGAGCCCCAATAATAACAAAATGGGTTGCTAGCCGATACAATAAGAAGAACAATACAATATGAATGCCTCCCAAAGGCTGTAAGTGAAGAGATCCAAACCTCCAAAGGCCACCCACAAGTAGATTTGACTGAAGATAGAAGAACCTTATCAATGCACTGTCAAACCTCCCCAACTGGATGAGTTGTGCCCTGCTCTGGATGCTGCCAAACCCTCAAGTTTCGGCTTACCCTCTCCTGACCTCCAAATCATCCAAAACTCACTCAGAATGTAGATCGGGCTGCTAGAAAGATCTGGAATCAATATCAAGCTGATCTGAGCAATGTTGCTCCTCCAAATAGCCAATCCCTAAACTGGATTGCACCCTCCCTGGTTTGATAAATTCAAGAGGGTACATTTTCCCCTCTAGGAACCTCCAAATGCCACCAAACTCCGTCAGATCATAGATCGGGCCACTGTTACCAAGATACTGAAGTCTCAAGCCAATCTATGAATATTTGAGCTTCCAAACAATGAAAATCCCTTTCTACAAAACGTCCTCTTTCTCTTCAATGCGTGCCAAGCTCACAGAAATAAATTGTAAGGATAAACTCCTTTGGAAAGACAAGGAATGATGTTAGGGACCCTCCGAAGAGAACCCAGGTGTTACTTTTCTCAAATGCCTCCTGCTTCCTCTAGATCGAACCAAAATCTCCAAGATGGTGTGCCCCCTAGATGGAAACCCCCCTAGGTTGAGCCCTAACCTAGTAAATGCCTGTAGAACCAACCTGCAACATTGTAGAATGGTGTGGGAGGATTATTTCACCTCCAGGACCAAGCCTGGATCAAGGAAGGTGGGATCTTTCACCACCAAGTTGATCTCTAGGGTTTTAGACTCAAAACCCTCAAAATTGATTGTGCTCAAGAGCTCCAATGCAAATAATATAATAATCCAGAATCCATAAGGAGTGTGCCCTGCCCTTTCCTTTATAGCTCTAATATATTCCTCCATTGAGTTAGTTTTACCCTTAGGGTTAACTCTTAACCTAACTCATCTTTTCTATTTCTTCGTTGAGTTACCCTTTTTCCACAAAGTCAACTTAACTTTAGAATATTACGATTCCTGGTTGACTTTGTCCCTAATATACCTGAGACTATAGTCTAGTGGGGAAAGCTAGACCAATGAGTCTCTCCAACCCTCTTTATCAAGAGGAGGGGGACATTACAGTCTCCTCTGCTAGAAATTGCTTGCCCACAAGCAATTTTGAACCTGTCTCCTGGATCAACTGCTCTCCTTCCCACGTGGCAACCTCCACCGGTAGGTTCTTCCACTTAACCAAATATTCTCTGATGTTTATTTTTCTTAACTTCCTCTCCCTGACTTCCAGTATCTCCTCTGGTATCAGTACCGACTGTTCTTCTTCATCCATGGGTGGAAATTCCTCAATAGGAGTGATGTGTTTGCTTATGGCCCTCTTCAAACACGAAACATGAAAGACATTATGTATTTTTCTACCATGTGGCAGATCTAACTCATAAGCTACGACCCCTACCCTCTTGTTGACTCTGTATGGACCAAAGAAACGGGGATGGATATTTTCTACACCACTTCTCTTAATTGATGTCTGTCGGTATAGTTGGAGCCTCAAATAAACCAAGTCACCGACCTCAAAGGTGCGCTCAAATTTGTGCTTGTCTACATGTACCTTCTGTTGATTCTGTGCTCTCTGTAGGTGATCCTTCAATTCCCTAAGGATGTCCTGACTCCGCTGAATCCAGTCCTGAACCATGGGAGCCCTATTGTCACCGAAAGCAATCTCTACAAAGGAGAGAGGGTCATAACTGTATAAGGCCCTGAATGGAGGCATACCAATGGACATATGATGAGTGGTGTTGTAACAATATTCCCCCAAGTGAAGCCATTTGACCCATGCCCTCTGATGTCCTGCCACATATTTTTTGAGGTAGCCTTCAACCCATTTGTTTACTATCTATGTCTGACCATTCTTCTGCGGGTGATAACTAGTACTAGGTGTCAAGGTCGTACCTACTAGTTTGAAGAGCTCCTGCTAAAAAGTGCTCATGAACCTACTATCTCTGTCACTCACTATGGTTTTGGGCAATCCATGCAATCTGAAAACTTCCCTGAAGAATAGGTTTGCAACCTGTGCTACACTGAAATCTGTGGCAATGGAAAAAAAGTGTGCAAATTTCGTCAATCTGTCCACTACTACGAAAATGTAGTCCTTGCCCTGTACCTTGAGCAACCCTGTGATGATATCCATGGATATTCTCTCCCACTTCTACTCCAGAATGGGAAGTGAATGTAGTAGTCCTATTAGGTGAGTGTGTTCATCTTTGTTGGCCTGGAAAGTGATGCACTCCTTGATGTGGATCATCACATCTTCTTTTAGACCCTTCCAAGAAAACCTCTCCCGTACATGTATGTATGTATTGATGATCCCTTGGTGCCCTGCTACTGGAGAATCATGGCATGCCTGTAACACCTTGGCTTTGAAAATTGATTCAGGAACCAAAAAAATTAGACCCTTGTAGTAAATGATGTCATACATAATCCTGGAATTGTCATCTATCACCTGCCCATCCATTACTTCACAAGCAAATTTGTTCTTCGAATACTCCACCAAGAGGTGGGCCTTCCAATCTACTGAAATATCGGTCATGGCATAAACCGATGGTCTCCTGGACAAAGTGTCTGCTACCACGTTATTCGTCCCCTTGAAAAATTCTATGTCGAAATCATATGCATGTATCTTGCTCACCCACTTTTGTTTCCTTTCATTCAAGTCCTTCTGGTTCAGGAAGTACTTGAGGCTGTTGTGTTCTGTCCTCACAAAAAAATTTGCTCCAACTAAATATTGCCTGAACTTAGCCAATGCATGCATGATGGCTATAATTTCTTTGTCATAGATGGTGTAGAGGAGCTTAGGACCTCTCAACTTTCGGCTTTCATAGACGATTGGGTCTCTGTTTTGCATAAGTACGGCTCCAATGCCTACCCCTGATGCGTCGCACTCTACTGTGAAGGGTTGTGTAAAATCTGGAAGGGTCAATACCGAGCATGTACTCATTACTTTCTTCATTTTTTCAAAGGTGGCATGTTCTTCTAGGTTCCATTTGAAGGCCCCTCTCTTGGTCAAATCGGTCAAAGGTGCGCAAAGTTGAGAAAAGCCTTTGACAAACCTCCTGTAATAGCAGAAGATGCCCCAAAACCCCTTCAACTCAGTGAGTGGCTTTGGTGTGGGCCAGTCAATGATGGCTTGTATCATTTCCTGATGTACCTGTACCCCCTTTACTCCAATAATGTGTCCTAAGTAAAGGACCTTTGTCATTCCAAATTCACATTTAGACTCCTTGGCATATAAGAATTTCTCCTCCATAATAGTCAAAATCTGTTCCACATGCCGAAGGTGCTCCTCCCAAGTCTTGTTGTAGATCAGTAAATCATCAAAGAAAACTAATAAGAACTTCATTAGCTTCTTTTTGAACAAATGATTCATGCACAATTGGAAAGTGGTTGGTGCATTAGTCAACCCAAAGGGCATGACTAGAAACTCATAATGTCCATAGTGACACCGGAAAGCAGTCTTGGAAATATCATTCTCCCTCATTTTAATCTGGTGATAGCCGAAGCGCAAGTCAATCTTAGTGAAATATACTGCCCCATGGAGCTCATCCAATAGCTCATCACTCTGTGGGATGGGATATATTTTTTTGATGGTCTTTTTGCTTAGGGTCTTGTAGTCAATGCACATGCGCATTGTTCCATATTTCTTTTTCACTAGCACTACCGAAGATGCAAAGGGACTGGATCTCGGCCTGATGTGACCCATATCCAACAATTCCTTAATGGCCTTTTCAATTTCATCCTTGTACTTCTTGGGGTGTCTGTAAGGACTGGTGATGATAGGTTTTTCACCCTCCTCTAACTCTATGATGTGCTCAAACCCCCTATCTGGTGGTGCTCCTGGTGGTATAGGCTCAAAGACCCTATTGTGCCTATCCACGATTTTCTTGATCTCTAATGCGTAGTGTGTCTCCCCCTCTTTGTCTACTCTGACTGGAATTATGCATTATGCTTCATAAGTGATGTCTTCTCTCCGAAAGATGGCCTCCATACACTTTGATGTCACCACCCTTGGTGTGTTTCCCGTCATACCCCTGAGAACCACCTTCTTCCTTGTTTCTTCTGTGAAAGACGTTTCCATGGTTTTGTAGTTTGTGGTGATTGGACCCAATGTACTAAGCCATTGTACTCCTAGGATGATGTTGGTGTCTGGAATATCCATCACATAGAAATCTTGTGCCAACTCATGTCTGCCAAAGTGAGTTTCATCCCTGGGATGTACCTATCACAAGGCATGGTATGTCCACCTGCTACCTCCACACGAAATCCCTCAAATTCCACTGTCGGTATGTGCCTTCTTTGCGGTAATGATGAGTCAATGAAGTTGTGTGAGGCACCTCCATCAATGAGGACTGAAACCTTCTGCCCCTGTAGCACCCCTCTCATCCTGAAGGTGTTGAATGTTGGTACCCCATTGATGGATGCAATGGTTACCTTATCATCTGCTGTAAGGCCATGACTAGCATCCTCTTCTTTTGTCTGTCCTAGAGTTTCGGCCTCCATGTTTTGTATGTGGCCGAAATCCTCATCCCCTTCATCATCTGAGATCACCTCAATGTAGTGGGATTTGCCCTTACCCATGCACTTGTGGGTTGGATCCCATGGTTCCTTGCAGGTGAAACACAACTTCTTCCTCCTTAGTTCCCTCCTAGTGGGCTTGTCCATCCTTCCCCTTCCTTGGTCAAACCCCCTTGGGTCTCTTCCCCCTTGGTTAATAGGAGGTCTTTTCTCTCGACCCCCTTGATTGGGAGGTCTAGGGGTAAATCTCGCCTTAGCTGCTAAACCTAAGTCTTTGGTATTCTAGATGGCATCGTGCAAGTTGGTAGGATTAAAGGCCTTGACCCAACCCCTCAAGGGTTCCATCAACCCTTCTGTGAAAAAAATCATAAGTCTCGCTTGAGACACATCCTGTAGCATGACTACTAGCCTATGGAACTCCTCTATGTAAGCCTCCGGTGATCCTGTCTATCTGAGTTGTGTGAGCTCCCTAAAAGGTAGCTCCGGATCCCCTTGGTCAAATATGTCAATGAGCCTTTGTGTGAACTTTGTATAAGATGTAATCTGATTGTGACCCAATGTGGTTAACCCATGATACCACCAATCATGAGCCTTGCCATCTAAGTACATGGTGGGAAATTTGATGGCATCCATCTCTCTCATGGGGTTAAGTTGTAAGTAGGTATCCAGCTTATGCACCCATGCTTGTGTTGTCACCTTAGCAGATCCATCAAAATAAGGGATTTCTATTTTCCTGCCCTACGCTCCAGTTCATAGTTGGGCCTCTGATATTGTTTTGGTTTTCCCTGAAATTTGATCCCGCAATACTGATCTAATGTGACCTGTCTCTGAAACCATGCACTTAAGGAATGATACTCCCTGACATACTGCTCAAAATTATTCTCAATCTCATCCTCATAGTTATGTTGCAGCTGAGTATCCAATAATGTAGGTAGATAGGGTCTAGGGGTGGACCTGATGTATGTTTTTACTAGTGGTGCACCTCCTCCATAGCTCCATCCCTCAGTGTGATAATGGGGGTTATGTAGTTATAGCTGGGAAAGCTGGCCTGTTAGGAGGTTCGCTTTCCATTCAGGGTTGCTCCCCATCCTAGCGGTGGGGGACCAGTATGGAGTCTCCTCATGACCCTTACGATTCTTTGGAAGTATGTCACCCTTCCCAAAATTCACCAGGGATTCATGTATTGAACCAATTATCCTTCATCATCGCCTCTGTATCTAGCACACACCTCTGAAACCAGTAACCCGTGAAGCTGACCTGTGTCTTCCTGTGAAGCACAACGTATCTGTAATTTTCAGAGTTGTGTTGTGCCTTATCGAATGGTGGTTGTTGCCATCCCTTGAGCTATATTGAGCCTTGCTATTGTCCTCAGTTGTTGTAATTGAGTTCAAGTTGGTTGAATAAGTGGGTTGTCAGGCTCATGGTTGAAGAGGTAAGTTGTCAGGCCTGTGAGCAACTCTCTCCAGGTGAGAGAGTTTGTTGGGAAGTGATTTTATCCTAGATAGAGTCTAGCACCAGCTATAGAGCTTTGAGAATTCATGATCCGACCTGTTGTCGAGACCCGAAAAGGGAAGTGGAGTAGCTGATGGGCTGTGGAACAATGAAGGTGCATATTCCCAGGGTGGAACATGCATATGGGGAATGAGAGTCTGTGAGTAGTTGGCATAAGTAGGCTCTTGGAGAGAATCCTTCCAGTTGCACTGTGCAATTTTTTGTAACCTCAACCAAGCCTAGGAATTCCCTTACCTGGTGGAGTTTAGTCCCAGCTCGGGGGTGACCCACTGCTGAGCATGATGAGGAGCATGGTCTATGGCTGGGAGGTTCGTGGAAGGTCTGCACACAGTTGGTGTACTTCAATTGAAATATAAGTACCCATTCCTATGTTCATTTACATGCTATATTGATGAGTATTACCTGTATATGTTGCTATATTATGGGTTTTTCCCGTGATTACTGCATGCATGCTTTTATTGTTATTTCCGCATTAGTCTGTGTACTAGAAAAATATGTTGTATGTTTATGTTTATTTGATAATTTTTATTTCTACGAAATATCATGGCCCAACCTGGGTGGTTGGGGGATGTCACAAAATGGTGTCAGAGCTAGTTGGAAGAAGATACGGTATTTGGGTAGCGTTTCTCGAAAGAGGTGTAGAGGGTTGGGGACATTACAAATTGGTATCAGTGGGCCACAAAGTAATGTGGGTCGTTGGAATCTGTTCAGGAGAAGGAGGACAATTCCCAACCGTCGGATCTAGAAAAAAGTGCAGGAGGGTTAATCTGCAAGTCCTTAAGAATTCAGGACTTCGACGAATTATGTGTTATAGAGTGGAAGAGGTCGAAGCCTCAAAGTCCCCGGAGTGGATCTACACCGTAGATATGGGGAGAAGAGCTCGATTGTTGGATTGGGCCGAAGTTGGACCATAATCGTTGGATCAAGCCAAGGGTGGAAGTTACGACATTGTATGAAGGAAATAGAGCTCCCGAAGCTCCAAAGTTTGGAGTAATCTAGACCATTCGTCAAAAGGGAAACGTGTCAACAGATTGGCTTGTTCGAGATTTTGGCGTTCGGGAGAATTACTGTGTGCTGAGGCGAGAACTATCGAAGCCCGAAGCTCCAAAGCCTTGAAGAGCCGAAGTAGTGAGTCATGATGAAGTCACCTGGAGGTGGCATGGACCTCTCCTATACTTGCCACGTTCCCCCACCTTGATTGTGGAAAATTGTACTATGTGGACCTAGAGGGTAAATAAGTCCGAAAATTCATAATTTGAGAGACTGGAAGGAAGTAGGCATAAAAAAATTTGAAGCCCGAAATTTCAGAGTGACATGGCATGATGATGTCATCGGGAATGACGTGGACACATGGGATGTGTTCCACGTGTCAGTGGGTTTCAGACCCGTCAAAGATTGAAATGCCATTTGGAATGTGACATGTGTCACACATGTAAATGGGCAACGTGTCAGCCGCTAGTATTCTGCCACGTGGCACTCCGTTTGAGCATGGTTAGTGGGCCCACACTCACGTTGATCACCATACACCAAGATCGATGACCAAGAGTCATTGCGGGGACCCAAGTTGCATGGGAGTTAATTCCTCAAGGCGGTCCCGAAATCCAAACCACGGTATCACCGAGGGGTTACGTGTCAGTGTCAAAATAATTGCGGGGTGAAAGGCGGGTTACTCCAAACCATCGATGTGTGCCCCTGTAAATTGAAAGGCATTAAGTGATGTGAAATGATAGTGCTCTAACATCGAAAACTTGAGCCAATGGATGCATCGCGATATGAGACTAACGTCGGAGGAAGGACACTCCAGAGGAAAACGAAACAGGTGGGTCACAAACCCTTGAATCACGAAGTGTCGAATGATTGACAGTCGTCAATCTATTGAAGGACACGTGGCAAGTGGAGGTCTACTCTAGAAGATCAACACCCCAGAGAGAAAGGAGTTAGCAACTTCCTAAGCTGGACTTCTGAAAGTCAGAGGCCCGAAGTCTTGAATAAGAACAATCGAGATAGCATTGGGCCACAACCTGTGGTCGGGGTTGGGGGCTGAGAGAAAGGGGCTAGTGCCCGAAAATTATTACAGAGCAGTGCAGAGCTCAGAAAGAAAAGATCTGCGAGGATTCTTGATTGATCGAGAACGATAGAATGAAATCTGAAAGCTTTCCTTGAATCAAATTGATTTAGGAATACTGTGGAAATTGTTAAGGATTGATGTCCTGACAATTTCGATTAACTACAGATTGTTTTTGCAGAGTTAAACAACAACTAAATCAGATAAGGATTAGCTCAGAGAAAAGAGATCAACTGCACAAAGAATGCATCAGAGAAGAGCACAAGTTTTAAAGGATCATAGCTTTCGGCTCAAAGATCATAATTGATCAAGGAAGCAGTCATTAGAAAGATCTCGGAAAGAAGATTCCAGGTGGAGAAAGCCATCTGCGATACATGATAATGCATGAACCATAAGTTCACATGGATATGGAAAGCATGGGAATAAGGAAGGTTTTATGGAATATGAAAGTGTTTGGAGACAAGATGTGACATCTCCAAAGATCAGTCCTACGGATTGTAGGTAGCACCTCCATTATTGATAACAAAGTGCACAGTGGAAGCATGGCATGAAGTTCATCAAATATGGCATGACAGAAGTTGATTTTTCCAGTTAGGTTTAAAAGTCAGATGGTGTCAGGAGAAAATAATAATTCATCAAGATAATACCAATTCTGATATGATCAGTCATGGAAAGGCTAAACCAAATTGCTTCAAGAAAGAAGTTGGTGTTAACTATCCAAGGTTACTCAAAGAACATGACTGGAAATATAATTGGGTCATGAAGGAATTAGATGAGAGGGATCCAAGTAATAGGGGAATGCTGAAAGTTAATATCAACATAATATGTGGTGTCAAGTATGCAAAATAGACAAGGAAAAACTCCTGGATGGAGTCAAGTCTATCAACATCCTAAGATAATGGAAGAAGAAATCATGAGATAGATATCGAGCTAATATGAATGCATGTCAACACTCCAGGAAGGAAAGCTAGAATAGTAGAGGATTGTTGATGCACTCCAAAGGTGTGAAGGTATTTCCATAAGAGCATGGAGATATCAAGTCAAGAATAATTTAAAAGTGAAGTGACTTCTAAAGAGAAATCAATAAGGAACCATGAAGAAGAAAATGGTTCTAAGCATGGTTTTGAATGCAAAGGACATGATGCTTGACAAGAAGCCGTCTTAAGTGACATAGAGCCATGAATGAAAATCCAAAATCTTGGAGGTATCACTTGAAGATGCGATGGTAAGGTGAAAGAAGTACTTCAGTTAATTCTATGCAGCTAGCAAAGGGGGCATATGTGCATCCTTACAGTATGCTAGAGATTGGATAGGTAAGTCAAGATTGAATACTTCTGGGATCAACAAATAAAAGTTGCACATGGGAAAGAAGTTGTTGAAATTGTGGTAGCATTGCAACAGTTGAATTAGGGTTGGTTGGACAACCATACACAGGAAAATAATTCTTTCATGTTGCAAGTGTTGTTGATGATGTTACTACATATGGAAGGAGGCAACATAAACTTGAAGGTTGGTTAGGTTTGATAAAAGAAACATGAAATCTTCTACTGCCATCATCCATATAGGTAACATCACAATTATTAATGGAAGTCATGCAGGTATGAGTTTTTATTACTCTTTTTGCATAATTGTTGAAGGGAATTTAGGTAAGAATTTCCCGAGCTAGAGTTATTTTATAAAATCACATGATTATATTATTTGATTGCATACCACTGGATGTGGTAAAGGCTGGAGGCCTGTATTAATTCAAAGTTTTTTATCTTCTGAATGCACACACTGACATAGTAGAATGTCATGTTAATTTGGTTATGGGGTAATAACCAAAGAATTAAAGGATAATAACTTGTTATAGGAATGAATGCCAGTAAGCTAGTCATGTATGAGATCAGGACATGGTTAGATATGTCAAGGTATGGATATGGAAAGGTTATGAGCCACACACGTACTAAAAGATTCCTACCTTTAAATAAAACTTGGACTGCAACCTTTTTTATAACACTAATGAATACCATGGAATTATATTCTTGGTGTAGTGTTCGGGTTGAAAAGGAAGGCATCCAATTAATTGGGAAGACAATAGGAAGTGTGTGGATAATGTGTCAACACATTGGCTAGAATTCCAACTTATGGATGGTGATATACATGACTGAGATAAAGAGCATTATGTAATTCAATGCAAGGTGCACTGAATAAGTATGCATTGAGAATCGCACTAGTGCATAGTAAGTGATATAATTGTGTACTAAATAAAATGGTTGAATGTGTTTTGTAAGTACATGCATATATATTATTTCATGGAAATAATTGTTACTAACAGCTGAAATGTTGTGAACTCATGAAGTTGAGGACATTTCAAGGAGGTGTTAGACATTGCAACAAGAAAGTTGCAAGTCAAGTAGTGACATGAGCATTAACTACATGAAATTTTCTTGTTCAGAAAAAGAAGTAATGAACTTACAGATATTATTATGAACATGCATATGCATAGAATGATGCGTCGTTCTATTTTATTAAATTGTTTGGTAATTGTGATTGAATTGCTAGGTGCAAGCAATTCTAAGATCACCGCATAAGGTTTTGTACATATTGCAATTGAATTATGATGTACAAGAAATACTGACAATTTGTTGGCTGTATGTAAGATGAAGCATTGCAGGAAAAAAAAATGGTATGCAGTTTGGTGCCTGTGGAAAACCACAAGGACGACTGCATTCATAATATGGAAACAACCAAGAAGAATTATGAAATAGAATTTCATGTTTTGGGGAAAAGCTTAATTCCCTTTTGAACTAAGTTGGAGTTCCTAAATGAATTCTTTTATGTTTTCTCATGATAAATGCAAGTGGGTGATGCAGATGAGATGATGTTGATTAAAGTTAAAATGTTGAATACAAAGAGTAGCTCGGGGAAGATGTTGATTGGAAATCTCTAAGGGAAGTTGGAACTCCGGTAGCCACGGTGCTCTGAGACTTCCTGAGTCGGCCTGTTGCTGAAGCCCAAGGAAAGGGAGGTGTAGCAGCCGATGGACTGTGTGACAAAGAAGGTGTACACTCCTAGGGTGGGACATGCATGTGGGGAATGAGAGACCGTTGGTTGGAGTGCTGCTGAGGTTTGGTACCTTGGCCTAGACCATGTTGATATGGATTGTGGACTGTGGCTATCTTGGGAAGCCATTTCCCCAATGGAGTCATAGCCCTGTTCAGGGGTGGAAGGTCTTCTCAATCAAAAGGTGTAGGAGCAGAGTGTTTATGTCTATGGAGTAATAGCCCTGCTAAGAGTTTATCAACAATGAGATCTAAGGCTAGATGGAACGTCGTGGATCTACAGCTAGTCCGTGCTTTCAATGAGGTTTAATTGAAGCATGTAACAAGGAACAATGAGCCGAATTATTTCCTGAAGCTGCTCTATGGAATAGAGCAATTGAATTTTAGTTGCAGTATGAACACCATAATTGGTGCTTGAAAGTAGAGCACCAGGTGGATAATAAGCTTCCAATAGGTAAAGCTTGGAGCTTTTTGAAGAATTTTTGAATTGTATATGTATAAACAAGTTGCATTGAGGACAGTGCAAAAATAAGGGGAGGGGATTGTAATATCCCCAGGCAGAGCCCCAATTGTAATTATGAATTGTAAACATATTTGATAGGCTGGTGAGCTGAGTTATAATAAGATAGGAGGCTTATGTGGTGATTAGGCCAGAGAGCCTAGATGCAAAGGCCAGTGAGCCTACTATTGTATATGTGTAAATGATCATATATTTAATATAATTACATCACTACGTGTAGACCGACCATGAAGAAAGAGTTATGGGGGACTGAGATCCACTAGGTAGGGTGAGGGAGGGGGCTAAGTGTCTAGGCCTAGAGGCGAAGCTAGAGGGCTTACCTCTAAGGGAATAATATTTTATTATTATTATTTCCTAAAGGCTAAGGTGGACATGAACAACCTTGTCCTAAGTTCCTGGGAAAGGGAACGAGTGTGAAGTGGAATGCATGTGGGTGAAGGAAGACATGTGTCGACCTGGGCGCATGTAGTTATAGCCGGGAAAGCCAGCTTGTTAGGAGGTTATCTTTCCATTCAGGGTTTCTCCCCATCCCAACGACGAGGAACTAGTCTGGAGTCTCCTCACGACCCTTACGATTCTCTGGAAGTTTGTCAACCTTCCCAAAATTCACCATGGATTCACGTATTGAACTAGTTCTCCTTCATCATTGCCTCTGTATCTAGCACACACCTATGAAACCAGTAACATGTGAAGTTGACCTGTGTCGTCATGTGAAGCACATCGTATATGTACTTTCTAGAGCTATGTTGTGCCTTATCGAGTGGTGGTTGGTGCCATCCCCTGAGCTATATTGAGCCTTGCTATTGTCCTCACTTGATGGAATTGAGTTGAAGCTAGTTGAAGAAGCGGGTTGTCAGGCCCATGGTTGAAGAGGCCGGTTGTCAGGCCTGCGAGCAACTCTCTCCAGGTGAGAGAGTTTGTTGGGAAGTGATTTTATCCTAGATAGAGTCTAGCACCAGCTATAGAGCTTTGAGAATTCCTGATCCGACCTGTTGTCGAGACCCTGAAAGGGAAGTGGAGCAGTTGATGGACTGTGGAATAGTGAAGGTGCATATTCTCAGGGTGGAACATGAATGTGGGGAATGAGAGTTTGTGATTAGTTGGCGTAAGTAGGCTCTTGGAGAGAATCCTTCCAGTTGCACTGTGTAGGTTTTTGTAACCTCATCCAAGCCTAGGAATTCCCTTGCCCAATGGAGTTTAGTCCCAGCTCAGGGGTGACCCACTGCTGAGCGTGATGAGGAGCATGGTCTATGGCTGGGAGGTTCATGGAAGGTTTGCACACATTTGGTGTACTTCAATTAAAATATAAGTACCCATTCCTATGTTCATTTACATGCTATGTATTTGTACATGCTATATTGATGAGTATTGCCTGTATATGTTGTTATATTATGGGTTCTGTCTGTGATTACTGCATGTATGATTTTACTGTTATTTCCACATTAGTATGTGTACTAGAAAAGTATGTTGTTTGTTTATGTTTATTTTTATAGGCATATGATAATTGTTATTTCTGCGAGATATCATAGCTCGACCTGGGTGGCCCGGGGACGTCACAAAATGGTATCAGAGCTAGTTGGATGAAGATAAGGTATTTGGGTAGCGTTGCCTGACAGAGGTGTAGATGGACGAGGATGTTACATTAACCTTTTTTAAATGGAATCATCAAGAGGTTGGAAGTAAGAGGTGATGAACCTTGAATTAACACTACAAGGAGATTTGTTTTTATGAGTTTTTTTGTTGGAAGTGAAACATCTCGCAAAGGTGTAGGGTGATATATCTTTAGCCATTCTACCTCATACAAGTTCTCAATGAACCATGAAAGTCTTCAAACAAAGAATGAGAATGACCACATATTTCATAGCCAGATCTAAATATGAAATGGTATTTTGATTCCTAAATAACACGTTTGATGATCCAGACTCAAAGTTCGAGTAGCATATGATAAACAACATTTTCTAAAGTAAATGTTGGATACATATGTCAAATATTGGGACCAACATACTAGGAGTAGAAACAATATGTGTAAAAAATGTTATAAAAAATGCTACTTACAATACTTGGAGAAAATAGGGTGGTATTTTATTTGCAAAGATGTATTGGGAGGGAAAATAACAATAAACTTTTGGGAGGTAGAAATGAAATTAGGGGTATTATTTAATATCCAAATAATGCATTCACTATGACATAGATTCACTAATTGAACCCCCTACAATAGTGCTATATGCTTCTCCATTCTCTCTCTTCTGCAACTCCTCTATTTATGTCAACGATGCATCTTTTTTGTTCTTTTCTTGCAAGCAAGGCATTGAACTTCATATGGGACACACTGTCTCCCATTTGTAGAATCTTCAATAGTTTTATCACAACAACTTCTTCCTCCTACATTACATCAACATTCACATAAGTTAGTATGGGATTCAACATCACTTTATTTATTGCTTCTTCTTCTTTCAATAGAAATAAACTATACTTCTTACCATCTTTCTTCAATTGACATGCATTTTTCCTTCCTTCATGTATAATCTCTCCATTATACAACCATGGCCTACCCAACAAAACATGGCATGCATCCATAGATATTACATCACACCAAATTTTATCTTAATAACAACCAATCTAAAAATTAAGTTCACATGGTTCTTGGTTGCAACCCTATGTCTTTTCTTACCAAGATACATTGTATGAGTTTGGACGAGGAACACAACTCAAATTCAATTTTCTTATCACTTCATCAACAACTAAAATTTATGTATTACCACCATAAACAACTAGGGTACACCATTTACCTCTTATCTTGCATTTTGTCCTGAAAATACTTCTTCAATGTTTTGGTTCTCTCACACTCTACAAAAATATCCTTTTCATCATCAAATTCTCTTTATGCTCTACTTCAACAATTTGAGTTTGTCTTCCACCCTCATGCTGCAACTCTGGAAACTCATAAGCCATGATATGTCTCTTACCTCCACACCTCAAATATATTCCTTCAAAACTACCACTTATGCTTCTTCCTATGGTAAACCTTCTACCTTTATTTGCTTCAAATTTCTTGGTTGGTCCACACTGATGAAACTTTTTGCAACTTCTAATTTCTTCTATTTCATCTACACTCTTCTACTCCCTTGAGCTCTCTTCTCCTTTTAGGTCTATTGTGTTATAACCAACTTCTCCTCAATCATAAGGCTACCTAGTAAGCTTCTACAACTATATGAAAATTAAGAACATTAATGCATCTTGCATGAGATAATTCAAACTATCACATACATTGCAATTGATTTTGGACTCTCCTCATTTTGTGTAGACCTTACAGAAAGCATGCAAAACTTTTTTTAAACTCTTTCATATTCATCTTCAATTGTTTAAGGTTTCCCAATCTTCTCAACAAATTGTAAACATAATTTATAGGTAAAAATGCAACTTTTAATTTTTACACCATTCTATCCCATGTTTTAATATTCTCTTTACCACCATTTTATCCCATGTATTAATATTCTCTTTACCACCATGTTTTAATTTTGATACCATTCTATCCCATGTTTTGATATATGAAATGCCATTGTTAAGCCTACATGTAAAAGAATAAGCAAACTCCAATCTACAATGTGTCCCTACTCAATATTTATTTCACCCGTTACTTCCAAATCGTAGAGAACAAACAACCTTAACTCTTCGAATTGAATCCACATACTTCTCATCCGAATCCCTCCCAATGATTTAATCAAAGATGTGTTTATTAACTAATTTAAAATTCCATTTGCGTAGTAAAAAATCACTCTCTCCATTATTGGTCGAAACCTATATAAGACGCTGAGGTGGAATTCCTTGATAGAGGATATATTCGTCAAGCTGCACATTGTTGATCACTTGCCCGTGTTTCAACATAGTTACCAAGTTCAAGTTCTAATTCAGATTCAAAAAATTTGAAGACATAAACTTTCATAAGTTAAAAAAAGAAAAAATGGAACACAACAAATTGAATTATTTTCATTTATAATATTTTAAATTATAATATTTATTAAATTTGTTTTGCTAATAAATCAAATTTGTTTGAAAATCACATTGAAAGCCATATTGGCAAACATCTAAATCTACTAAGAAAATGTAAAATTGAACAAACATGTTATGTCACTAGATGCCATTGCATATGTGAAACATATCTTTACCTTTGAATTATTGTCAATTTGATTAGTTTAGAGTGTTAAAACTAAGAGAGCAAAATATCACAAGGAGATAGTACAAGAAACACAACCAAGCACATAGAGTCAATATTTACCTTGGAAACTCTTACATCATAAAAAAAACACCCAAATAGATATCTATTATTTTCTTGGCCAAGTTGACCAAACACCAAGCCTCTTAAATCATTTTACAATGGAGTTCTTCAAGCCTTTAAATAGGCTTCATCACATACTAATACTATGGGCAAATACATGTAAACCACCAATGGTAAACTCATCATTGACAAAATCAAGGTTATGTTAACTACTTTATATCCAAGTCAAGATCAAGTCAACATTCCCCCTTTAAACTTGATTTGGGATAACCACCTACCCCCTCAAAGTTTATTAATTAGGTATTCAGGAATACAATTGTTGGTGTGTTTGTTAAGCTCACATAGAGAGTATGTTCCTGGTCTTTAGGAAGTTGTTGGAACTAATTGGATGTGAGAGATTCATTCCAACTAGATGCTTCCTAGATTGGTGTGAAGTTGAGATCTAGAAATGGCGTTCCATTTGAGCCATTCTGAAGAGCTCATTCATGGATGCGACAACAAGTCTTGTTGAGGAGGATTTCTCGATCCCACTTTTAATTCCCTGGGCAAAATTTCTATTGTTGACATTGCAGGCCGAGCTAAAACTTAAGCCATAATTATGTAATGCTAGTTGTTGAGATTGCATAGTAGAGGGAGATCGTGGGACTCATTAGAGGATTTATCAAAACCATTGTGTGTAGTAGAAATATTATGGCTCTATACATCACACCGATTTCTCCCAATTCTTGGGTTTTACCACATCTCCGTGTTTTTTGACATCACTGAAACAACTACCATGGCTAGGAGTCACTCAGAAGCTACATAAATCGGTCTTAGTACATTATTTTTTTTTATTCGCTATCTTTTGAGCTTTCTTTTGGTGTATTTCGCATAGTCAGTGCAAGGGATTGCAGGTACATCTTGTTCAAATTCGCTGACAAATAACTTGCCTTGAAGTTCTTTGGCCATGAAATGATTTTCCTGTAAATATCAACTTCAGATCTCTTTTCTCTGGACACAGATTACAAGTTTTTTTGGGAAAGCGTTGACTTTTGGGTGAATTCTTTTTGCTGGAGTTCGAGTTGTTTATGCTCACCTAGTTACATGCATACTAGAGATTTTTGATAACGATGGTTTTGTTGAAGCATTTCTAGATGCTATGCAGTAGATCCTACAAACCCTTTCCACATTGATGTAAGGATTGGCTTCTCATTGCATTCTCATGGTCAAAGGAGGAGCTTGGATTCAATTCCAATTGTTATTCTGGGTTTGGTCAATTAAACAAACTTTACTTGTATATAAATTCATTTGTGTTTTTTTTTTTTGAGGTTTGGCATAATCTTGGCATTGAGAAGGTAATTCCACTCTCTTCCCAACGATTGGTTGCATGCTACATTTAATGTCTTTTGTGAGATTCTTGATTTTTCTCATGAGCTGGATAAATTAAGAGCATTGATTCCTCAATTGTAAATGGGTACTTAACATGGCCTTGTTTTTCTGAACCCATATTGAGGATTGTTGTCCATGATGGCTATTTATGGTACCTCTTGTTCTACACCTTTGAGTAGTGGATTTTGTGCCACTCGTGCAGATGGTTTTAGGAGTGTAACCAAACATTTGTCTCCATGTACTTCCTTGTTTCACAGTGTCTTGGAGCTTGCCACTTTGGAGTTTTTCTTGCTTAGGTTGTTTTGCATCTTTGTTTCCTTTAGCTTGTACTCCATACTTTAGTCATCAGTTGTGACATCCATTGCCATCATCTTGTCCACTCAAATCAACTGCATTGTGGGGGGATGTTGTGCAATGATTCCTCGGGTGATTTAACTCGCCATGTTCGATCGAGATCAAGTGTCTTCAAACAACACTAATTCCTATATTGATTCGACAGTTGCAACAACTAGTGATCCATGCATTCTAGTGAGATGGATTGGCGTTTAAAGGGACACTCAACATATGATGTTTTCTCGATTATAAATGAGTGCCTCATCGTTTTTTTTGTTACGAGAACAAATTCTATAAGATCAATTTATTTTGGGGGTGTGCATTCATCTCTCATTGCCTTAGCAACTTTAAATGTGCATTGGAGACCGACTCTCTTTTGGAGAGGAGTTTTCTCCTATGATTTTTTCTCCTTTTCTCGTTTAAGAGAGTTTGTACATGGGTACCTTATCAGGCCTTGTTGTCGGGACCCATAACAAGGATTGTTTTCTATGATGGCTATTTATGGCACCTCTCGTTCTGCACCTTTGAGTAGTGGATTTTGTGCCACTTGTGTAGATAGTTTTAGGAGTGTAACCATGCATTTGTCTCCATGCACTACCTTGTTTCATAGTGTCTTGGAGCTCGTCACTTTGGAGTGTTTCTTTCTTAGGTTGTTTTGCATCTTTTCCGCCTTTAGCTCGTACTCCATGCTTTAGTCATCAATTGTGACATCCATTCCCATCATCTTTTCCACTCAGTTCAACATTTTGGTGGGGTGTTGTGCAATGCTTCTGTGGGTGATTCTTCATGCCATAATAATATCTACTCTCACATTTCTCAATAACAACATGCCCCCTATCACTTAGGTCTAAGTCTAGACTTTACATTGGTAATTTATCAAACCAGGGACACACATGCCTATAAAAGGTCTTATAACCTTATAACCATTTACAAACTTATTTTCCATTCCATTCCACCTCCATATGATTCTATTCGCACCTCCATATGCTTCCATTCACTTGGCTTCTGTATGCTTAGATTCCAATGCTCCACTTGCCAGCACTGACATATTTTGTCCCTTGATGGGTCTTAATACCAAACCACTCTCATGAGAGTGTCCAAGTCTACCAAACCTTGATCCACCATCGGAGAAACACTCATGCCACTCTCGCTAGCGAGTTTATTAGACTCTGATACCAAATGATAAAACTAAGAGAGAGAAATCACAATGAGATAACACAAGAAACACAAACAAGGACATAAAGCTAATATTTACCCTAGAAACTCTTCAATGGAGTGCTTCAAGCTTTATATAGGTTTCCTCACATGTCAATACTATGTGAAAATACTATAGGTTGCCCAATACCATAGGCCTATAAACTGTCAATCGTAAACCCATCATTGACAAAATCAAGGTAATCTTAACTACTCTATAACCAAGTTAAGATTAACCCAAGAGAGAGTGAGACCTCTTAAATCATTTTACAATGGAGCTCTTCAAGCTTTATATAGGCTTCATCACATGCTAATACCATGAGAAAATACCATAGGTTTCCCAATACCATAGAACTATAAACCACCAATGATAAACCCATCATTGACAAAATCAAGGTTATCCTAACTATTATATTACCAAATTAAAATTAACCCAACACAGAGTACTTTCCACCAGTCCAACTAACCATCATCAAAGTGGCATAATAGAAACCCATAACCTAAAAGTCCCAAGATAAAAAAATAAAAAATAAAAAACTTAAATTAGATGTAATATGGTTATAATTGAGTAATCAAAGTGAATGGATTTAAAAATTACACCGATCCATTGAACCAAATCAAACCTAACAACTAGTGACAGGAACCAAAATTTCAAATTTCCATACTAAATGGTCCCATTCAAATGAATTTGGCAACTTTACTTTCAAGGTGTCAAGAAGTCCAAGGTGAGTGGGATGAAACATGCTCGTACATAAAAGGTAACACAAAACCCACAGCAAATTTAAAATTGTTGCCACCTCATTTCATTAAACTTTATTTGCCATTCATTGCATGTTCACTCTTTGCCACCTCATTCCATTAAACTTTATTTGCCATTCATTGCATGTTCACTCTTTTTAAAAAAGAGTGAAGACAAATTTTGTCTACACACCAATCTTCATCAAAGAGTAACTTTGGAAAAATGAAAGATGCGGGCTTAAAGTACTTCGAGTGCTCCACAAAACTCACATCACAAATTTCTCTAAAGATTCTTAAAGTATAAAATACATGTCAATCGATTTCCCTTAACAATATTTTCACTAATTAACCATACCACTTAAATACATAAACTCCTACTCGAAGACAAAATACCAACTCCAATACTGAAAGGTATTGATGATGTGTAAAGTTTTTTCTTTTTATGTTATTTTTCTATTCTTGCGTTTTATTATGAACTTATTTTCACAGTTCAATTATTATATATAGGTGTTGGTTAACTATTTTACAAAATATTTTTTTTTAATCAGAATTATATAAAAATAATTATTCAATTCTACTAACTCAATAATTTTTTAGGTGTTGGTTAACTATTTTACAATTTTTTTTTTAATTGAAATTATATAAAAATAATCATTCAATTCTACGAACTCAATAATTTTTTATCAGATTATCCCCTGAAAAAATCATCATTTCTTAAAATCATTAACCTACAACCTATATATAATAATATATATACTGAAAAAATCATCATTTCTTAAAATCATTAACCTACAACCTATATATAATAATATATATATAATAATAGACATTTATTAACATTATAATAATATATATATAATAATAGACATTTATTAACATTACATAGGGAAAGAAACATCATAAATTTGAATAAAATAAACTTACAAGTATCATCCACAACACCTCCATTCGATTTTTATGTTGGCCACGCTGCGGAATCTTCTCTAAATCGTCATCGAACGCGTATTATGAATGACCACGTCATCAAAGAGGAAGAGACAAATGGTACGAGAATTATGTTGTTTTTTTCTAAATTTAGTCAGTTCTAATCAAGACAAATGGTGCGACAATTATGTTGTTCTTTTTCTAAATCTAATCAACTTCAAATCAAGACAAACGGTGCGACATTTATGTTTCCATCACCGTGTGTTCTTTCTTAAATTTAGTCAACTCAAATCAGTTTAATGACAGGGACGCAGGGCGTACAATTAGGCAACGACTTTTATTTAACATGGTGACACTATTTAAGACGGTGACACATTATAAGGTGTTGGCTAAACTTTTTATTTTTGGGTTTTTTTGATTTGAATTCGGTTATGTAAATTTGGATAAAATTTCTATTTTTTATTGTTTAAATTGTATTTTTGAAAGTATAGATGGATTCAGTACGCTGAAAAACTTCTGGGGTACTTGGATTATACAAACTTAGTCACTCAAATCTGCAGATCTAACCATTCCTCACCAAATTTCAGACAAAATAGCACTGAAAATATCTACCAAAAACTTCCAAAAAAATAGAACGTTTAGACTACTTCCATTATTAATCTCTAGAAATTATAGCAATCCCTCCAAGATTGACTTTCACAGTCCTTTTGAGTTGACTTTCAAATCTTATGTTTAACATAATAAATAAAAATAAATATTTTTTTATATAATTAATTTTTTTTTTTTTTATCATTTTATTGGTAAATAAATTGAAGGTCTTATTTCTAGCTTCACATATTTCTAAGTTTAAACTTAATTACTAAATTGATTTCGTCCTGTTATATCTTGTTCTTACTAAATGGATTCCTTAACGAGCTTGTTTAGGGGGCCACTGAATGATAAGACCTTTCTACAGAGTCTTCTTGCTTTTGCTAATCACTGTCCTCGGCGGGACATTAATGGATTCCAAATCCATTAGGTGTTGTTGTTATATCTTTGTTCTTAAGAAATGGATTCTGCTCGTGCGGACGATTAATGCCTAATAAGCCTATTCAGGTGGCCACTGAATGACGAGACCTTTCTACACAGTCCTCTTGCTTCTTCCAGTCACTATGGCCGGTGGGACATTAATGGACTTTGGGGGCTTCGACAGACAGATATCTGGATAGTTCATTGTTTCAAGTTGTTGAAATTTAAGTTCGATGGTTTTTTATTACAGTGAATAGTTGAGGACTCTGACAGACATATCTCAGGCTACATCTCTTTTGCTCTGCTGAAATTCCACCGGTTTTGGGGTTTTGACACCTTATGACAATTCGAACCCGGGACCTTACATCTTCTTGTTCTTGATTGGGCTTTTGACGATGAGTTTAGTGTAGGTCAACTTTAAATCTTCGTTTTTCGACTCTTGACAACTATTTTATTTGGTATTCTGGTTCCTTAGGCGGAAATCGCTTCTTCTGGCCAAAATGAAGCATTTCTCAGGCTGTGAGGCCTACTATATTTTTGAGTGGTATATTTCTTTTGCGAGGAGAGCCTTTTGGCACTGGGATCATGAAGTTTGGAAAAAGTTTGAAGAGTTAGATCAAGGAAATGTTTCCAACATAGCGGGATAAGTTCTTGTCTAACACGGCGGGATAAGTTCTTAGCTTGGAAATACTTGAAGAAGCTAGTTAATTCTATGTCGACTATAGGGGAACGTTCGCCTCCCCTTGGCATCGATGAGAACTAGGGTGGCTCCGATGAAGTTCCCAACAAAAGGAAAAAGATATATGACGGACTTGTTGAAGCAGGTGTTGCTTCAGATGATAAATTAAGCGCCTTTGTCTCTAAACAAAGCTCCGAGACTCTAGATTTGTATGCTCTGGTTATCTTGAATATGAAAATTTGGCATCAGGCTCTGGAATTGGTGTAATTGTTTATGAAAATTTTGGATTGTAGCTAGGTTTTCTATTTCTTTGAAAGGTTAAAAATGTTTAACATAAGCAGTTGATAGTGTCTAAATAAGCTAGTCCTCGTGAATATCTAATTTTTGAGAAATTGAGAAGTCGTGATTTCTATGTGAATATATTCGAAGATATCTTTGGCATTGGGCTTTGGAATTGGTGTAATTCTTGAGATTTATGAGAGAGGAAACCGTATTAGTTCTTGCAGATTCGAAGTATTAGGTTGAGCGGTCCTCCTGTCTGAAAATTTAGAATTTAGCTAGGTTTTCTACTTCATTGACAGGTTAAAGATTTTAACATAAGCAAGTGTTAGCTTCTAGATAAGCTAGTCCCGGTGAATAGCTATTTTTTCAGAAAATTGAGGAGCCGTGATTTCTCTGTGATTATATCGAAGATATCTTTACTCATTGGGGGGAACGTATAAGACCATGGTTAGTTGTATCATGTAGCAATGCATTGTTCTTCCATTCTTTTCTGTAGTGAGATCAAACTCTGTTGTGGTCCAAGTTGTTACAATAGACTTGTAAACATGAGATGAGATTGGTGTTTCCTTGTCTCGGATTCACACATTTTGCTTATTGATTAGCTTTGTAGTGGAATGGATTTGAGTGGTGTCTATTTATTCTTTAATCAACTGGTTTAATTGCACTTTACAACAGGAGCTGTAGGACATGATCGAAAAATTGAAGAGCAACAGTAGACAGAACAAAACAGTTTTCTCCCAAACCAAGTACAACCAGGAGATGATCAAGTTGAGGAAAGCCATTATGAATTTTCATGGCGAAATGGTTCTGCTAGAGAATTACAGTGCTGTCAACTATACAGGTACACTTGCAAGATTATTCACATCCATACTCAATTCACATCATCTATAGTTTCATTGCATTTTCTTGCCATAAGCATCTTCTCCTGGATGTTAGCTTCAACGCCAAACTTTCAAAACCCTAATTATTAATACTAGGGTTGCAGGGCTAGCGAATTTTGAAGAAATATGTTTAGAGAACGAGATACTACACCCATTCATTCAGAAGGTTCTGCAACAACCCTTTTTCACCATTGAACAACTCTCTAAGCTCATCAGAGAATGTGAAAATGCACTCCAAATTTTATTTCCAGATTACCCTCAAAGCCTTCTTCAAGTACCTGCATGTTCGTCCAGCAATGGAAACCAAGCAGAAGCATCTTCTTCTGCTAGTAAAGGCAATTTTGCAGAGCCTACGACAGCCCTCGGTGGCAACAACCCAAGCACAATTTGGAGAGGAGAATTCATTGTTGAAAGGCAAGGGGCATGAAGATGGGGATTGGGATGCTGAAGGTATGGAGAGCATATATAGAAGCACCATGAGAGAAGTGGGTGGGAGGGAGCTCTACCTACAGAGTCTTTTTCTTTCCCCCTTTGGATAAAACCAAATCTAACCGCTTTGTTCTCTCATCTCCATCTCTGCCTAAAATATAAAACTCCCAGGCCTTATAAGCTAACACACTTTTCTTGCACAAAACAAAAGAAAACAAGAAAAACATATAGAAATTGGTTTAAGGTATTTTTAAGTTGGTCTACAAAAGGAAGCTCTTGAATTCTTCTGGTCTTCTACAAGTTGCCAGATATATGAAATTTGTAAATAGATGTATATCTTTTTTAATTGTAATTCTGATGTCGTCTTTTCTTGATTTGTACTCAGTTTAGCTAATGTTTACTTACAAAGTATCTAATATTATATTTTCACCGGAACTTGTTAATCTATGTCTTTTATTTAAGTGATAGTCTGCAACTTTATGTCCATAATTATGGCAGTTGTAACATTCTGGTTCACTGAATAATATATCATAACGATTGTTATGCTTATAATTGTTGTTGCGTTTCACCTATGTCCTTCTCCCAGTCATCACATGATTTATAGTCTGTGATTGTTTGTTGCTTGGCTGTCTCAATCTTTGTTGTGGAAGATAGTTATTCATTGAATATCTTGATTGTTCATATCTAAATCTTAAAGAGTAGTTTATAGCTTTGTGACCAAAATTAGAGCATAAAAAACAATAACCATAGAAAAATTATTTGTACCTTGAAAAAATCTATCTTCTTTGAGGAGGTCGATTTCTTTCATGTCGATAATCTTTCTGATCTACAAATTCAGTTGTGGTGCTTTTTATTTCATTCCTTCTTGGTGGCCGATTTTCCTTCTTTGTTTCTGTAGAGTGACCATTGTCAATGTTTGAGAATTTGACAAACTTGATAGGTTCTGTATTACTTGGATGATCACTACTTGATCCTTCTTCATATCCCAATCCATCTTTCAATTTTGAATTTCTTTGCTGATTTAGAATGGAGGTTAA
>JZKD02S0763219.1:367960-384683 GCA_000966675.3 Picea glauca
TTCGAAGTCATCATACACAGGACAAATTAGGAGCGCTTCCAGGTCAATCTGTCATTTATCTGTTAGCAAATTTGTTAGTATTTTTAGTTAGATATATATGTTTAATATATTAGATCGTTTAATTTCAGTAAATTATATTTCTTGTTCATAAAATATAAAATCAAAAAATATCTCTGGCTGTCTTAGGGCAGAAAACACATGAGTTTTACAGGTTTTATTCAAATCTGTCATTTGTGTATATTGTATATTTGTGAATAAGTTATAATATAACTAGTAATTAGACAACTAATTATTAGAGTTAGTGTAATAGTAATTAATAGATTGTATATAATAGTTAGAATAGTTTATATTAGTTTTAGTTTAATTTAGTAGTTTGTTTTAATTAGATTAGTGTATTAGTTTGTTTTTTGTTAATTTGTTTTAGTAGTTTAGTTAGTATAGTTTCTTTTATTTAGTTTTAGTTAGTTTCTTGTATTTAGTTTTAGTTTTAGTTTGTTTTATTTGTTTTAGTTAGATTAGTTAGTTTAGTTTAGTTTTCTCTTTGGTTTTCTTAGGATCTTAGAGTGGCCAACGGAGCCGTTAAACCCGTCAGGGTGGTTCATTCCAAACGACTTGGGTTATTTAGACAACCCCAGACCGGTTCCACTCTCTCAATTGACGGACAGACATTTTCGCCCGTCAACAATACCCCAACTAGCACATCATGTCATCAATGTTACAATGAAAGGGAGCTCCCTATAAAGTCATAAACATTAAAAGGCATGCGGAGGGGCATCATAATGTATAATGGCTAACGACGACAAAAAGGCATGTGGTGGGGCATCATAATATATAATACAAAGATGAAAAAGTCGTGTGAGCTAAATCACTTCATGCTTTTCTTCTCAACTGTCTCCATGTCTAATCATTAGCCAAGGGATAAATACAAATAATATAAAATATTTTCTATTTCACATCGATATTATTCAAAAATGAAACATTATACCATTTTATTTTACCACTCAACTACAATTAAAGTTTTAATAATAATAATAATAATAATAATAATAATAATTTATTTTTCATATTATGACTAAGCTAATATCAAATTGGTATATGAAATCCTTTGTTTATGGGACAAGGGACTCTCTTTGCGATACATATTTGTTATTCAACATTAGTTATCATCTATTTTAAAACATATATAAATTATTTTCATATTAGCCCTTAAAACTTTTTTAATGAAATTCCACATATAATAATAAAACATTAAAAATTAGACATTTCTATTTGAATCATAAATATAAACAACAAAAAAAATATTCATTTTTTTTTTTCAAATTTAAGAACCTTTCATATGTTGACAAAATATTCACATTAAAACTTTGATTGGAAATTTTCACCATAAGAAGGAATCTATTCTGTTAACATATTTAATTTTTAGCATAAAATGAGGGCGTTGTCTAAACATTCTATTTTTTTGGTATTTTTCATCGGAATCTCGCGATATAAATGTGGGTGAAATCACAATTTTCTATTATTCAAATAGCATTCTGAATGCATAAATTGTTGATGGATCTTCATATGATTGGAGTTGAGTTCTTTATATCTATGTTTTAACACAAATTCCATAAGAATTGAAAGAATAACAAAAATACCATAAGAATAAAAAGAATAACGTGTTGAGAATGATATAAAGTGATTGAATAACAATTCCGTTTTGAGGTGACAACCTCTTTGGCATCTTATTTTTGCAAATTACCCTTGATTCAATCCTTAAAATGAGGTCTCCTTGGTATATATAGAGGAGACAAATGGTACAATTACAAATAATAAGCTTACAACTAATGACAACAATAATATAAAAATAAAAATGTCATGACCCAAGATATAGGGGATTAACATAACAAAATGTTATATGGTGACATAAAGTTCTCTTAGAAAGGTTGTACATATTTTTTGCTTAGCTATGATAGAATGTTTGTTGAAGTTGAGGAGTTGAATCATCCAAGGAGTAGGAGGGGACTAAGAAAATGGAGAGTCCCTAGAAAAAGACAACAAGCCTTCAAAGGAGAAACCAAAATAATATAAAAATACATGTAGAAGTGATGGAGATGATAGGAACAAGCAACGCAATGGCATCATAGAGGAGTTAAAGAGTGAGATAAATATTTGATGACAATTTGGTAGTGTTATCTCCCAATAAAATTTCATTTTATTTAAGCCTTAGGTAGTTTTTTTTTTAATCTTTGTTTTCCTTAGTCATTCAACATGATGTGTCCTTCATTGAGTCCAGTCATCAAGTCTTGTTCATGTCAAATGATGTTCGTAGATGACTAAGTGGTAATCAAGGCCATTGTCCTAAGTTTTATTGCTAAAGTCAAGTCATTTACATGCTAAAAGTGAGTTAGGGATTATAAAGAGTCTATTTTGGTCCTTAGTGATCCATCATTACTTTCAAGTCATGATTTGACCATTGTTTCATCATCATTTTCCATTATGATGAGTTTGTAGCACATTTGGTCAATTTTGTACGTGAAGCGCTACTAACTCAGTAAAAGTTGTCAGCGCAACTCATCATTTTTCTACATGGCATGCTACAAAATCTGTTGTTTCTTTGTTTCATCATTTAAACCCAATTTAATTGGGGAAAGCGTATCAAAGAGGATTCTGGAAGCTCAAAAGTCATAATCAAGTATTCAAATCTCCCTCCAAACACTCATCTATCCATCAGTCTCAAATTTTCCACGGGGATTTTGCATGTTGAAATCTTTTCGTTGGTTTTTTGTAAACTGACTTTTGTGTACATAAGTGTTCTCTGTAACAGATTGATTTTCAGATGGCTCCAAGGAAAGACCCTATCCACAGGAAGAGTTCAAGCTCTATGGTCAGGTTCGAACCTACTGATACTACTCTTATTGAGAAAAATCCTAATCATGTAGATTCTTTCAAGCGCATGGGATGTTGGAGGTTTTGTCAGAAGCTCGAAGGATATCATATGGAGGTTTTATGAGACTTTGTGCATAATTACAAGGAGGGTAAGACACAGGTTGGACCCTTGGAAATTCATCTGACAGTGGATTTGATTGCAAAAGTGACTGAGATTCCTAGGACATGGGAACTTTGGTTCAAGGTAAGGAGATTATAAAAGGAGGACTGGTGTCAAGACATGCTCAAGCCCGAGCATAGGGGAGCTGATTTGGTGAAGGGTGTTCCAAGGAAGTGGATGTTAGAGGAGTATGATAAGTTGTTGTTCATCATTAAGATATTTTTTACTTATGAAGGGAGGTACAACTGGATTTTGCAGTACCATTTCAAACTGCTTCTCCACTTCAATGGTAAGAAGGAAATAGACTTATCTTATTTTCTTTTCATGAGTTTGCAAAGAATGATTTCATTTACATAATGAAAGCCTGATAGACTTCAAAAATCCATCTTTCACCATGCCTTAATCAAACTCATAGTCATTGAACAGTTGAAGAAGGAAGGGACGGATTGGTCCACTTTCCTATTTGTATCTAATTACCAAATTGACCTGCCTATTTCTCCTTCAAAATTCAAGATTCCTAGGAAGAAGACTGTAATACCTTCCTCTGCTCCCTCATCTGAAGTACCATAGTCCTCTCAAGAACCTATTCCTCAAGAACCTTCACCTGTCCAAGTGTATAAAAGAGATAAGAGAAAAGGAAAGGCTAAAGAGGTAGTTATTGAAGAACAACTAGAGCCTCCTATGGAGCTTCCTCAAATGTAAATTGAAGATAATCCCCAGACTGTCCAAGTTAAAACTGGTACACTAGCCCTCAGAAAGTCATCTAGAAGAAAACTTGTACTAGCAAAGTAATCTCATCCAAGCACTGAGGTTATCAAGCCTAGAACTAGGTTGTCAAAATTCAAAGTTTCTCCTCTTGGAAAGGAAGCACTTGAGGCCATAGTCCAATTAAGTGAATCTCCAACAGAGCCAACTCCAAAGACAGATCAAGGACCTAAAACTAATTGGGCTCAATTACTCAAGGATGTAGATAGACAACTCAAAGAAGTTCAGGAGAAGAACCAAAAATTACATCAAGAGAATGTTACACTCAACAGACAAATTTCAAGTCAAATAGATGAACTAGCAGATGAGTGTAATCATCTCAAGAGGAACATAAGGAAAAATATGATTGAGAGGAAACAATTGGTTAATATGTACAAGCATAACCTCATCTTGAGAACAGACAATAGGAAGCTGACTGAAGACATATATTTGGCTAAGAACATGCTTAGTAAGAAGAACTTGGCAATCTTCTTGAAAGAGACCACTTCTCCCAGTTCTTCCAAGCAAGATGATTGATTTACAGGGGTATTTTCAAATTTTTTGTGCTCAAGTTTTGGTATTCATGAAGGGGTTCACTGTCCACCTTTTTGTCTTCAAAATGTTGAATAGTTATTTTGTTCTTTGCCTATGATAACCCTTAAGAAGTAAGAGGCAGGTATGTTAAGGTTTTGATGAGTATAATTCCAAGTCACTTGCAGAGAATTTTGTCTAAAAAGACTACTTCCATCCTTCAATTGACCTTCAAAGTCATTTCTTCATGCATAAAGGTCAAAACAACCATCTACAACAAGTTGGTAGCGCAAATTGCATTTTTTCAGTGTATTGCACTACCAACTCTTCAACCTTCTGCGTGGAGGATTTTTGGTCAACTTTGACCTTTTTCTTTGGTTTTTTAAGTGGTGACCCACAACCCGGGTGGTGGATATAGCTCAAGGGAGACTCCTACAGCCTCAAGGAAGTTCATGTGGTAGTCGAAGACTTGATTTTAGATAGGGATTCCTATTCCTTAAAAATATGATCACATCCTACCTTCTTGTAATCAGATTAGATTTGATTTGATAAGTGACATTCAGATCCATCTTTTGAGGATCCTAGTCGAAGTTTGTAAAGGCTATTTAAGCCCATTGAAGCTACATTGTTAAAGGTTCGAATTTGGATATTTGACTAGACTCTTGTATTGAAAGAAATTTTTGAATACATATTGGAAATGGGGTTGTGGCTAGGGAAATTTTTGAATACATATTGGAGATGTGTTGATGGGGCTGTGGCTAGGGAAACCCCAGCTGCAGCCCTAACTGCAGGATCTTGTATGGGTGGTTCTCTTCCATCCGTCTCGTTCTTTCTTGGCCTCAGTTTGATGTAGGAGTTTCCTCTTTTGGTGGTGGTCATGCTCTCTCTTGGATGTATTTGGTTATCTTTTTATTTTCCAGTGTGATGAATGGTGACCGCACTTCCCTTGTGCGGATCTGTTTTGTTTCCAATGTGATGTTTTTCCTGTGGGTGCACCATCCTTGATTTGGTGCTTTACCGTGTTTTCTTTTGGTTTTCGATTCAGATTTGGTCTTTTGTTGTCTGATCCGATGTATGTAGGGTTCCAGTCTATTTCTGCTACAACCTTTTGTGCACGTGAAGTTTTTTCTGAAGTTTCTTGTGGTTGGATCTAGCCGATCCATCCCTACTGGTTCGTTCAGGGTTTGATGCATTGTTAGGGTTTTCTCGGTGGCCTTGGTGGCTGGGGGTCCTTGTGCCCTTCTCATGCTTCGCTTTTTTGTGGAGTGGATGATGGGGTTGTTGTTTCTTTTTCAGTGTTTGAGTCAGAGCTTTGAGGTCCTTTCTTTTCGGGCATGCAGTGTTGATTTTGAGGCCTCGGTCAGCGCTTTGAGGTCCTGTTAGGGCATGCAGTTTATGGCTTTTTATTCCATGGTTGCAGGACTCCTTTTCTTGTTGTCCCTTTGGTTCCATATCTTGAGGGGTTTACTTGCTTCTCTGGCCTCGTCCGTCCAGGTTTTCTTTTGGTCTGCCTTTGCAGTTTTTTCTTGGCTGAGTTTGGTGGCGATTTTTTTCATGTAGATTTCAATTGTTTTGGGGTCGCTTCTAGAGGGCCATTTTTTATGCATCTTTCTTCCTCTTGGGGTTCAAATGTTTTTTCAAACTAAATGCATTCTCTCTGCATGCATTATTTAGAAAAGTTACTCTTTTTTCGTTCAGAAAAAAATACTCCAATTAAGACACATCATACTTTTGTTTCCTAATATGTGATTATTGGACTCTTCCCTAAGGGAAATAAGGTTGATAAGATGTATCAAGACTCTTCCCTAAGGGAAATAAGGTTGATTAGATGTATCAATAGTATACATGTGTATTGCACTCTTCCCTAAGGGAAATATGTTTTTATCAATAGTTAATTTTCTCAAATATTTATATTGATATATTTTTATCAATAGTTAATTTTCTCAAATATTTATATTTTTATCAATAGTAATTTTCTCAAATATTTATATTTTTATCAATATGTTTTTGTTTTTAGTAATTTTCTCAAATATTTATATTTTTATCAATAGTTAATTTTCTCAAATATTTATATTTTTATCAATATGTTTTTGTTTTAAAAAAACTGGGAAATATTATATTGATAAAAAATGGATGGTCGAAATACACACAAAATTACAAATAAGAGAATCTGGGAAATATTATATTGATAAAAAATGGACGGTCGAAACACACACAAAATTACAAATAAGAATATCCAGTCCGAGAGACATGGATAATATCAATAACAATCCTTCTACTTAAGGAAGGAGTCTTATGATGAATGTCTACAGCCGTATCTACAGCTTCTGCATATATGACCACCATTCATTCTCACATCCTCCATCTTATTTTCAAAATAAAAAATCGTATCAACCTATGAACTTTCTATTGTAAACTGCGGAAGACATTTATAAGCAGGAACTTCCTTCTGAGAAGGAAGATTTATGATGGGCGAGGAAAGAGGAGACGAGTGAATGAGAAGAGGAGGCACAGTGCAATAGCCAGTAACATCATTTGTAGAACCCACATCCAGTGGTTAATTAAGAAATTGCGGAGATGACTCCCACCTCTCATAACACTGGACTTTTCAAAGAATCCGTGCAGAACGGCAGCAATCATTGCTGCCGAGATGAGTCCTGAAAGCATAACTGGACTCCACCAAATCTCATGCCCTCTGTTATTTTCCATAGAAAAGACTGCAATCAGAATCGCTGTTTGACTCATGGCGTAAAGTTTTAATAAGTTGTATATAGCAGGTACAGCGTGCTCCCGCAGCAGCTGATGATTATTATCATTAGCATTTCCCATAACAACAGGATTAACAATGGTCAAGTAAACGGCCCCGTTGTTGTTGAGTTGATATGTCATGGCTAACCTGATTGCCCAAATGAAAAGAAAAGTAAGCATTGTTAAATTAGCTTTCAAAGATATATTTAAGCCTGCAAATAACATGTAGTTTAAGGCATTTTACAATGAATTTATCAAGTCTTTAAATAAACTTGTTAATATTATGAACAAATATGACTCAATCCATGGACCCCTACCGTCAGACATTGACAAGATCAGTTATGGCTAAAACAGATTTCTTCCCATCGTCCATTTTGATGGATTTTGCAAAATATATTAATAAAACCCATGGAAAATAATTGAAAAAAGAAAATGTATAAGAAGAGTAACATAAGAAACACAAAGTATAATACAAGACAATGATTAAATTCACCATTTCATAAAATTCAATCACAGAGAAGACCATTTTTTCCCTGGAAAATCACCCCTATACACGAGTTTCTAATTTATTGAGAGATTAAGCTACAAAAATTGAGAATTACCTCTGATGAAGAGCTTAATAAATTGATCAAGAGTATCCAAGTAGAGCAATTAACCTCACAAAACAGCAGAAGCAGAATGGCTAGATTCTGTCTCCAAATGAAAGAAAAGTAAGCATGGTTAAATTAGCTTTCAAAAATATATTTAAGCCTGCAAATAACAGATATATTTAAGCCTGCAAATAACATGTAGTTTAAGGCATGGAGAATTGCAAGAACAACTTAAGAAAGATCATCATGCCAGAGCACAATTTCATTATGAAAACAGGGAGATGAAGAAGAAGCTGGTTGAAAGGGTTTCCAGCATTTCAAAACCAAAAGATGTATCAGTGTCAAAGAAAGAATCAGCACCAACAGTTCCACAAAGTTCTAAGGGAAAGGATAAAGAGAGAGTAGCTGAGCAGAGTCCTAGAAAACTCAGAGAGAGAGAGTAGCTTCCCAGGATCTTCAGCTAGAAAACTCATTTCAAAACACAACTCTGCAGAAGAAACACATAACAGGACCAGTTCATAGAAATTGAAAAGATCCATACCTCACAATGTCAAAAGGCTCAACAGACAATTAAGAGAAACACAGAGAAATGTCAAAAGGCTCAACAAAACATACCAGAAGCAGAACAAAACATACCAGAAGCAGAATGACTATCTCCTCATTCTCTTTAAATAGCAAATCTGTAATCTGTAATCTCGTCATCAAATCTGTAATCTGTAATCTGTATGTGCCATTTAATCTGGTGGCTGGGGCCACCAACGATGTCATTTAATCTGGTGGCTGGGGCCACAAACAAACGACTTGTATGTGCCATTTAAATTTAAGAAATTTTTTCATCACGCGGTATGTAAAGAAATTTTTCATAACGACGCACGTTCAATATTGGACAATACGACGAACGACCCAAATCCACTCATTCATAATCTTTTGCTCCATGGAGGATACGACGAACGACCAAAGTTATAATCTTTTGCTCCATGGAGGATACGACAAACGACCAAAGTTATAATCTTTTGCTCCATGGAGGATACGACGCACGACCAAAGTTATAATCTTTTGCAACATGGAGGATACGACGAACGACCAAAGTTATAATCTTTTGCTCCATGGAGGATACGACGCACGACCAAAGTTATAATCTTTTGCTCCATGGAGGATACATGGAGGATACGACCAAAGTTATAATCTTTTGCTCCATGGAGGATACATGGAGGATACGACGCAGGACCAAAGTTATAATCTTTTGCTACATGGAGGATACATCAGTTGATACGTGGAGGCCACGTGTCAACTGATGTGGTATAAGGAAAACATATATTGCCACAGTGGAAGGTACATGTTGGATGGGATGACAATTGGTGCGTGATGTGGAGCTATGTGGCAGGCTAACTGTCAGTGCCACGAAACTGCGGTAAGATATTGGAATTTATCTAAGTGCCAAGTTGTCACGAATCTGTGGTAGGAAGTGGAAAAATGGTTAAGTGTTGAGACTTCTCGGACGAACTTATGAAAGGAAGGATACACGATTACGAGTTCGTGAGCCCGTGAGTGTGTGAGTCCGCGAAGGAAAAAGAAGCCAAATTTTGATGGTGGCTTCATGGAAGGTATGGAGATAGGCTATGAGTCTGTGAGTCCGTCACCCGCGAGCCCGTGAATATAGTAAGGAATCTAAGTATAAGTGCAAAGAGAACGCGATAAAACTAGAGGGTGCAAATTGGAGAATGCGAAATCCCAAAATGAAGAAGAGATATGAATTAGAGCCACGATGAATCCATTAAGACAGATCAATGATAGAGATCTAATCAAGAAATGATTAGACGATTGTTGAGCATTGCTACTATATTGCACGTGCTAATGAATATTCCTTCACTATTTTTCCACCATAAATTTCAGCTCGGAGCTCGGATTTGAGAAAAAAAATAGCAGTTGGAAAGTTATTGAGGAGTAGAGGACAACTGTCAACCTAGAATTTTAAATTGAGCGTTATAATTGCTCAGAAAGTGATAAAAGAGATTGTTGTGGCAACAAGAAGAGTGGAATGGGAAACATGTAAATGTTGTAACCTTTCGCTTAGAACTCATATTGGGGCATGAGTACAATCATCTGAAAAATGTTTCAAAGAGGAATGCATCTAAAGAATCATATTTTAATTTGGTGCATTGTGTCCTTCATCAATTGGGATAAACAATGACATGTAGCATTAATTGAAAAAAATTATATACTATGCATAATTCTATCAGAAGTGGTTACTTGCACATGGTGCAAAATTAGAGGTATAATTAGGTAGATTCAAGCCTAGGATTGAATATTGTAATGCCCCAAGGATGTGCCCCAATTGCATTATAAATTGTAATTATGTTTTATAGGATGGTGAGCCAAGTTTATATAAGATGGTGGGCTTATGTGTTTATTAGGCCAGAGAGCCTGATTTTTGTACATGTAATGATGCACATTATTAATATAAAAACATCTCTGCGTGTGGACCGACCACGATGAATGAGTGATGGGGGACTAAGCTTCCACAAAGTCTGGGTAAGGCAGAGGGGGATGAAAGGTTGGGAGAAGGGCTAAGCTTAAGAGCTTAAGACCTTGGGGATAATAATTAAATATTATTCCAAAGGTGTGTAAATGTTTATGTTTTATCCTAAGTTCCTGGAAGGGGAACGTGTGAAAATGGGGAGCATGCAGCCCCAGGGAGATAGGTGGCGACCTAGGTGCATGCAGTTAAAACTAGAGAAGGGAGCCGTGTTGGGGGTTCAACCTCCCATTTTTCCATCCTCCGTTTGAACTCGCGGGTGTCCATGATCGACCTTTGTTTCGGTGTTTGTTCTGGGGAATTCTTATCTGAACCATTAAGTCTCTGCATGGGATCTCTATACACCCTCATGCATCTCTGAAACTAGAACAATGAACCCATCCTATGTTGCATGGTTGAGAACCTGAAATTGCTTGATTCGTGTTGTGCTATCCCAATGGGCTGTTGTGGCCATGCATTTCTTGATCGTGTGAGGTTGTTGCCATTGACTGTGCATTGTTGAACCTTGTTGTTGTGTCCTCACTGTGCTGGAATTGGTCAAAAGAACAGGTTTCCAAGCCTGTGAGCCACTCTCTCCAGCTGAGAGAGTGCACGGAGGAAGTGAGAACTCCTGGAAGAGGTCCTGTAGCTGCCACAGAGCTTGGAGACTTCCGGTCCGGTCTATTGCTAAAGCCCAAGGCAAGGGAGGTTTAACAGTCGAAGGACTGTCCGGGTGACAGTGAAGGTGTATACTCCTGGGGTGGGGCAGGCATGTGGGGAATGAGGGTCTGTGAGCAGAGGGCGTAAGTGACTCCTGGGAGAGAATCCTTCCTCTGTAACTGTGTGTCTTCTGCTGACCTTTCCTAGCCTAGGATTCCCTGCCCGATGGAGCTTAGTCCCAACTGGGGGGTGACCTACTGTTGAGAGTGACGAGAAGAGCGATCTAAGGTTGGGAGCTTCGTGGAAGGTCTGCACGCAGTTGGTGGAATTACTACAGTTTCAAAGATAAGTATCAATTGGTGCCTAATATTATGTTTTTTGCATGTCGGTGATGCTTATGTGTTATCATGTATTCTATTGCACATATGGGTTATTGTTAATGTCCTTGAGGATGTATATTAGCAGTAAGCATGTGCTTACTCCGTGTTGTTTGATTAAATCTGTTAATTAGATTTAATATGCATGCTATATTTTTAAGTATGAGAATGTTCCGCGTAGTAGCATTGCCCGACAAGTGGATTGATGGTCGGGGATGTTACAATATGGTATCAGAGCCTAAGATTTCAACGCTAAGCCTGGATGGGCTGGATAAGTGGTCTTTGGACCCAAGGTTTCGAGAGGAAATTGTGTCTACAAGACTAATTTCGAACCTTAGAATGTTTTTGAGTGCCAACGGGGTACTTGGTTGTGTACGAAGCTCAGGAGAAGTAGTGGTAGAATAAAACCGCAGTTTGTGTGGTATTTGACCACAGAGAGAGGGCACTCAACACTTTGGATGTTGGAACTGTATGATCTGTTCAGAAAGAAAGAAAAAAACTTTACGACCGTTAGATCCGGAGAAGGTGTCGGGAGGATATCTGAGAAGCCTTTCGGGAGTTCAGATGTCGGGAAAAGAGGTGTGCGCTAAGACACAAACCCCCGAAACCCAAAACTCCAAAGTACCAAGAAGATATACACCGTAGATCTGGGAAAAAGATCTCCTTCGTTGGATTGAGCAGAAGAGCAGAGAGAAATTTCGGGAGTTCGGTTGTCGGGAGAAGTGGGATGTGCTGATGCACAAACTTCTGAAGCCCAAAATCGTGAAATCTCCAAGAGACGAAGTAGTGGGTCGGGTTGACGACACTTGGATGGATGTGGACCCATGGGATCTGTGCCACATGCCAGTGGGCCTTGAAGGAAAATTAGATGCAGTGGGGTCGGATGGCGTCACCTAAGGTAATGTGGACCTTCTTGAGTGCACCAAGTGTTACCACCATGACTGGTGATAGCTGTGCTGTGATCCTGGTGGCTAGAAAGGTCGAAAGTTTGAAAG
This sequence comes from Picea glauca, assembly GCA_000966675.3. NCBI lineage: Eukaryota > Viridiplantae > Streptophyta > Pinopsida > Pinales > Pinaceae > Picea > Picea glauca. The sequence goes on from JZKD02S0763219.1 coordinate 380,149, forward strand.
TCGGGGGTTGGAGAGGGAAGCGAGTGTGAGAGCCTCCAGGACCAAAATCCCGAAACCCGAAACCCCGAAGTTCTGATTAGAGAACCTTGAGACCTAACGCTTGGTCACGCCATTGGTCACATGGGTTGGGAAACTGAGAGAAAAGGGATAAGGCCTGAGTGCACTACAGAGTCGAGCAGAGCTTAGAAAATTCATGGAAACCGAATATTTTTTTGAATCAAGTTGTTTTTGAATGCTGTAGAATTTGTTAAGGATTAATGACCTAGCAAATTCTAGTTGTATGCACGTTGTGTTTGTAGAAGGTTAACGACTTCCGAAACCATTTAGAGTTTCTACTGAGGGCAAATAAATGGAAGAGACACATAATGCTTCTCGTTCAAAAAATGAAAGAGAAGGAATGGACATCCACTTGGGAGTTGAAGGATAGAACTCCAATGGGCACATAAAATAGATAGACAAGGAAGCAAATCTGAGGAAGATCATTGAAAAATTGTAGAAATATGCCCAAACTCGCCGAGCAGATAGCAGAAAGCTTAGGAAAACTCATGAAAAACAAGGAGAATTCACTGTAAAGTTGTTATAGAGTTTGGAGAGAATAGAAAAGAAGTTGGATAAGGAGAATGACTCGAGCAGAACAGAGAGTCACAAGACTTCTGAGGGAATAAGATCAAAGAGTGTAGATATACACCATCATCACTCCCAAGGTTGCTCCAAGAGAAGGACACACATTAGTTCAAGACCATCTCTTACCAGAAAACACAGGAGATCTGGAGTGGATGAATTGAAGGGAGAGATGAAAAAAATTAAGCCTCCTACATTTGATGGAGAACATCAGAAGGAGGAAGATGCCGAGACATGGTTTCTTGGCATGAGAAAATATTTCCAACTACAAAATTATTCCTCTCATGTAGAAGGAAGAATTGCAATGTATCAACTGAAAGGAAAAGAATCCATGTGGTGGGATCATCTTGTGCAGGTGCAGAACATTAGAGAGAAAGATATCACTTGGAAGGAATTCAAGAGGTATTTCGAGAATAAATACTTGACTAAGAGATATTATGACAGGAATATGAAAGATTTCTTTGAAATCAAGCTAGGCAACATGACCATTGATGAGTATGAACGTAGGTTCTTGGAATTGCTGAAGTATGTTCCATTCATCAAAGAGGAGACTGTCAAAATTCAAAGGTATTTGAGTGGACTTCCATATTCCATTGGGGACAAGATCCAGTATGATGACCCCAAGACCATGGAAGAAACGATAAGAAGAGAGAAATGTTTATACGAACAACAAAGAGAAAAGCCTACCTTTCGGAAGGCTTGGGATGACAAGAAGAAGTTTAAGAAAGAGCAGAGGAAGAAGGGAAACAAACCTCCATTTTTCAGAAATAGTCCTCAGGGACAACCATATTTTAGAGAACCCAGAAAGACTGAAATGGGTGGACAAATGCCAAGACAGACACCTATGGAGTGTTGGGGTTGTAAATGGAACCATAGGTATAGAGATTTCCCCCACCGAAATGATAAAGTGAAAGCCGTCCACAATGTTTAGCAGGATGAAACAGTGGAGGACATGGGCAGTAGAATGCTAAGGATTTACGTAGCCTTGGACAATAAGCAAGCTGAATTTCAATCACACATGATTGAAGTGGAAGGTATGATTAACAACCGACCATTTACTATTTTAATTGATTCAAGGGCTATCCATAGTTATATAGATCCTAGATTGGTGGAAAGTTTGCATTTGTCGAGAAGAAAACATGAAAAATCTTGGTTAGTGCAGCTCGCTACATGAACCAAGAGGAAAGTCACCGAGTTGGTTAATTCCTGCCCCATGGGCATGAATGGACTAAGCACGAAGGCTAAATTGAAAATTTTGCCTTTAGGCTCTTATGACTGTTTAATTGGGATGGATCAGTTGGATCAGCACCATGCCATCTTCGACTATCGTAATAAGGCATTCACTTTCCTGGATGAGGAAGGGAATTAGAAAACAATCCAAGGAATTCCCAGAGTTGTTGCTATCAGAGAAATATCAGCAGTGCAACTGAGGCAGTGCTACAAAAAAGGTTGCCAATTATTTGCATCCCATGTGGAGGAAACACCCAAGGATAAGGTGTCATGTATCGGAGATCATGCGGTACTAAATGTGTTTGAGGATGTATTCCAGGAGGTATTAGGATTACCTCTGAAAAGAGATTTTGACTTCTCTGTAAACTTGATTCCCAGAGAATCTCCAGTGTCAAAAGCTCCTTACAGAATGAGTATGCCAGAGCTGAAAGAACTGCAATTGCAGCTTGAAGACCTTTTGAAGAAGGGGTACATATGCCCAAGCGTGTCACCTTGGGGTGCCCCAGTTCTGTTCATGAAGAAGAAGGAAGAAATGCTGAGATTGTGTATCTATTTCAGACAATTGAACAAGGTAACTGTAAAGAACCAATATTTTCTACCGAGGATGGATGACCTCTTCGATCAGTTGAAGGATGCGAAGATCTTTTCGAAGATAGATATGAGGTCGGGATATCACCAGGTAAAAATAAAAGATGAAGACATCAACAAGACCTCCTTTAGAACAAGGTATGGTCATTACGAGTTCACAGTGGTGCCGTTTGGGCTGTCAAACGCACATGTTGTTTTTATGTGCATGATGAATGGTGTATTCAGGGACTATTTGGACAGGTTTGTCATAGTTTTTTTGGATGACATTATGGTGTATTCCAAGTCGGAGGAAGAGCATGAACAACATCTGACGATGGTGTTGCAGGTGATAATAGAGCACCAACTGTATGCCAAGTTGAGCAAGTGATCGTTTTATCAGGAGCAAATCCATTACTTGGGGCATATTATTTCGAAGGGATAGCTGTAGATCCTGAGAATATTGAGGCCATCAAAAAATGGTCAGCACCAAAGAACGTGACAGAAGTTGGATCCTTTATGGGTCTAGCTGGTTATTACAGAAGGTTTATCGCAGGGTTCTTGAGGATAGCTCACCCTAAATCTTCCTTGCAAAGGAAGGAGAAGAAGTTTCAGTGGACAGATGAATGTGATAAAATATTTCAGTGATTGAAGCAACTGTTAACCAATGCTCCAATACTGAGGATCGCAGATCCAAATGAAGATTTCCTAGTGTGCACCAATGCATGCAAAGAAGGACTGGGAGGAGTCCTCAGTCAGAATGGATTCATAATATGTTATGAATCTAGAAATTTGAAAGAGCACAAAAGGAACTATGCAACTCATGATTTGGAGTTGGAATCCATAGTACACGCTCTAAAGAAATGGATGCATTACCTCATGGGAAGGAGGTTCGAACTAAGAACAAACCATAATGATATGAAGTATTTGTTTGACCAACCAACCTTGAACGCTAGGCAGAGTAGGTGGTTGGAGTTCTTTTGTGAGTATGATTTTGATATCAAGCATATCAAAGGGAAGGAGAATAAAGTAGTTGATGCGCTTAGCAGAAGAGTACATGAATTACATGCTAAAACCATTATCATGTACCGAACCGATATTAAAAGCAGAATTTCATAGTCTACAAATACAGATTTGCAGTACAAGGATTTGGTAGCAAAGCTACAACCATGTAAGATGCCACAGAAAGTGGAGAATTGTAAGTTATGGAATGATGGAATACTTTTGTACAAGAACAAAGTTTATGTACCTAATGTTCAAGGTTTGAAACTTGTGATTCTGAGAGAAATGCATAACGTGCCTTATGCTGGGCACCCTGGATATCAGAAGACCATGGCATCAGTCAAGAGCCATTACTTTTGGCCAGGTATGAAGAAAGAGATCGCTGAATACATTGCCAGATGTATGGAATGCCAAAAGGTTAAAGATGAGCATAGACACTCAGTAGGGTTGTTGTAGCCCTTACCCATTCCTGAGTGGAAGTGGGAGGTAGTGACAATGGAATTCATCAGAGGATGTCCCAGAACAGGAAAACAACATGATTTAATCATGGTGGTGGTGGAAAATCTTACGAAAGCTTCCCATTTCAATCCGTTAAAGACTACTCACAAGGCTGTGAAGGTTGTTGATATTTTTATGAAGGAAGTGGCACGATTGCATGAAAATCCCAAGACAATTGTATCTGACAGAGACTCGAAATTTACCTTAAATTTCTAGAAAGGGTTATTCAAGGGATTCAGAACGAATCTGAATTCAGTACAACCTATCATCCTGAGTCAGATGGAAAAACATAACAAGTGAATCAAGTGATAGAAGACATACTGAGGATGTATGTGATGGAAAAACCATCGAAATGGGAAGACTACCTACACCTGGTAGAATTCACCTACAACAATGGGTATCAAGCATCATTGAAGATGAGCCCATTTGAAGCACTTTATGGCAGAAAGTGTTGATTAAGGTTGGTTGTCATTGATGCCAACCCTTTAAGAAAGCCCCGTAGCAAAAAGGTTTGGGTAATGGACCCAATATTGTTTGATGTAAATATGACTCATTATTGTTTTTTCATGGTTGATAAGAAGTAAATATGGATGGACTCCAAAGTGGTCCCCTTATGGTGA
>JZKD02S0763219.1:388244-423632 GCA_000966675.3 Picea glauca
CCAAAAACCCTAGACATCCAAAAACCTAACCCTAGGAGATGAAGCACCAAAAGTCATGTGGGCCCCGTTTGGGTAAGTGAGTACATCAACTTCCCGAGGTCGTAACTTTTGCATATGATCTCCGTTTTAGGCTTGTGATAGCTTGTTGGAAAGGTATTGTTGAGGAGATTAATTCTGGGGGCTCAATCATGCTTTGAATATCATTGAGAACCTAGATATTGAAAAACCTTCAACTATCATTGGCTATCATTGGCTATCTGGGAGAGAATCCTTCCTCTGTAACTGTGTGTCTTCTGCTGACGTTGCCTAGCCTAGGATTCCCTGCCTGGTGGATATTAGTCCCAAATGGGGGGTTACCTACTGCTGAGAGTGATGAGAAGAGCGATCTAAGGCTGGGAGCTTCGTGGAAGGTCTGCACGCAGTTGGTGGAATTACTACAGTTTCAAATATAAGTATAAGTTGGTGCCTAATATTATGTTTTTTGCATATCGGTGATGCTTATGTGTTATCATGTATTCTGTTGCACATATGGGTTATTTTTAATGTCCTTGAGGATGCATATTAGCAGTAAGCATGTGCTTACTCCATGTTATTTGATTAAATCTATTAATTATATTTAATATGCATGCTATATTTTTAATTATGAGAATGTTCCACATAGTAGCATTGCCCGACAAGTGGATTGATGGTCGAGGATGTTACAATATGGTATCAGAGCCTAAGGTTTCAATTCTAAGCCTGGATGGGCTGGATAAGTGGTCTTTGGACCTAAGGTTTCGAGAGGAAATTGTGTCTATAGGACTAATTTCGAACCTTAGAATGTTTTTGAGTGCCAACGTGGTACTTGGTAGTGTACGAAGCTCAAGAGAAGTAGTGGTAGAATAAAACCATAGTTTGTGTGGTATTTGACCACAGAGAGAGGGCACTCAACACTTTGGATGTTGGAACTGTATGATCTGTTCGGAAAGAAAGAAAAAACTTTACGACCGTTAGATCCAGAGAAGGTGTCAGGAGGATATCCGAGAAGCCTTTCGGGAGTTCGGATGTCGGGAAAAGAGGTGTGTGCTGAGACACAAACCCTCGAAACCCGAAACTCTGAATTCCCGAGAAGATATACACTGTAGATCTGGGAAAAAGATCTTGTTCATTGGATCGAGCAGAAGAGTAGAGAGCAATTTTGGGAGTTCGGTTGTCGGGAGAAGTGGGATGTGCTGATGCACAAACTTTTGAAGCCCAAAATCACGAAATCTCCAAGAGCCAAAGTAGTGGGTTGGGTTGACGACACTTGGATGGATGTGGACCCATGGTATCTGTGCATGTGCTAGTGGGCCCTGAAGGAAAATTAGACGCAGTGGGGTCGGATGGCGTCACCTAAGGTAACGTGGAACTTCTTGAGTACACCAAGTGTCACCACTGTGGTTGGTGATAGATGTGTTGTGATCCTGGTGGCTAGAAAGGCCAGAAGTTCGAAAGTTAGGGGTTGGAGAGGGAAGAGAGTGTGAGAGCCTCCAGGACCAAAATCCCAAAACCTGAAACCTTGAAGTTCCGGTTAGATAACCTTGAGACCTAGCGCTTGGTCACGCCCTTGGTCGCATGGGTTGGGAAACTGAGAGGAAAGGGTTGAGTCCTGAGTGTACTACATAGCCGAGCAAAGCTTAGAAAATTCATGGAAACCGAATGTTTTTTTGAATAAAGTTGTTTTTGAATGCTGTAGAAGTTGTTAAGGATTAATGACCTGACAAATTCCGGTTGTATGCACGTTGTGTTTGCAGAAGGTTAATGACTGCCAAAACCATTTAGAGTTTCCACTGAGGGCAAATAAATGGAAGAGACACATAATGCTTCTCGTTCAAAAAATGAAAGAGAAGGAATGGACATCCACTTGGGAGTTGAAGGATAGAACTCCAATGGGCACGTAAAAGAGATAGACAAGGAAGGAAACCTGAGGAAGATCATTGAAAAATTGCAGAAAGATGCCCAAACTTGCCGAGAAGATAGCTCAGGAAAACTCATGAAAAACAAGGAGAATTCAACGTAAAGTTGTTATAGAGTTTGGAGAGAATAGAAAAGAAGTTGGATAAGGAGAGTGACTCGAGAAAAATAGGGAGTCATAAGACTTTTGAGGGAATAAGGTCAAGGAGTGTAGATATACACCATCATCACTCCCAAGGTCACTCAAAGAGAAGGACACACATTAGTTCAAGACCATCTCTTACTAGAAAGCACAGGAGATCTGGAGTGGATGAATTGAAGGGAGAGATGAACAAGATTAAGCCTCCTACGTTTGATGGAGAACATCAGAAGGAGGAATATGCTGAGACATGGTTGCTTGGCATGAGAAAATATTTCCAACTACAAAATTATTCCTCTCATGTAGAAGGAAGAATTGTGATGTATCAACTGAAAGGAAAAGAATCCATGTGGTGGGATCAGCTTGTGCAGGTGAAACACATTAGAGAGAAATATATCACTTGGAAGGAATTCAAGAGGTATTTCGAGAAGAGATACTTGAATAAGAGATATTATGACAGGAATATGAAAGAGTTCTTTGAAATCAAGCTAGGTAACATGACCATTGATGAGTATGAACGTAGGTTCTTGGAATTGCTGAAGTATGTTCCGTTCATCAAAGAGGAGACTATCAAAATTCAAAGGTATTTGAGTGGACTTCCATATTCCATTGGGGATAAGATCCAATATGATGACCCCAATACCATGGAAGAAATGATAAGAAGAGAGAAATGCTTATACGAACAACAAAGAGAAAAGCCTACCTTTTAGAAGGCTTGGGATGACCAAAAGAAGTTTAAGAAAGAGCAGAGGAAGAAGGGAAACAAACCTCCCTTTTTCAGAAATAGTCCTCAGGGACAACCATCTTTTAGAGAACCCAGAAAGACTGAAATGGGTGGAGAAATGCCAAGATAGACACCTATGGAGTGTTGGGGTTGTAAATGAAACCATAGGTATAGAGATTTCCCCCACCAAAATGATAAAGTGAGAGCCGTCCACAATGTTTAGCAGGATGAAACAATGGAGGACATGGGCAGTAGAATGCCAAGGATTTATGTATCCCTGGAAAATAAGCAAGCTAAAATTCAATCACACATGATTGAAGTGGAAGGCATGATTAACAACCGACCATTTACTATTTTAATTGATTCAGGGGATAACCATAGTTATATAGATCCTAGATTGGTGGAAAGTTTGCATTTGTCGAGAAGAAAACATGAAAAATCTTGGTTTGTGCAGCTCGCTACAGGAACCAAGAGGAAAGTCACTGAGTTGGTTAATTCCTGCCCCACGGGCATGAATGGAATAGGCACGAAGGCTAAATTGAAATTTTTTCCTTTAGGCTCTTATGAATATTTAATTGGGATGGATCGGTTGGACCAACACCATGCCATATTCGACTGTCGTAATAAGACATTCACTTGCCTGGATGAGGAAGGGAATTAGAAAAAAATCCAAGGAATTCCCAGAGTTGTTGCTATCATAGAAATATCAACAATGCAGCTGAGGAAGTGCTACAGAAAAGGTTTCCAATTATTTGCAGCCCATGTGGAGGAAACACCCAAGGATAAGGTGTCATGTATCGGAGATCATGTGGTACTAAATGTGTTTGAGGATGTATTCCAGGAGGTACTAGGATTACCTCCGAAAAAAGATAATGAATTCTCTGTAAACTTGATTCCTGGAGAAGCTCCAGTGTCAAAATCTCCTTACAGAATGAGTACGCCAGAGATGAAAGAACTATAATTGCATCTTGAAGATATTCTGAAGAAGGGGTACATATGACCAAGTGTGTCACATTGGGGTGCCCTAGTTCTGTTCATGAAGAAGAAGGGCAAAACGCTGAGATTGTGTATCGATTTCAGACAATTGAACAAGGTAACTGTAAAGAACCCATATCCACTACCGAGGATTGATGACCTCTTCGATCAGTTGAAGGATGCGAAGATATTTTTGAAGATATATCTTAGGTCGGGATATCACCAGGTAAAGATAAAATATGAAGACATCAGAAAGACCTCCTTTAGAACAAGGTATGGTCATTACGAGTTCACAATGGTGCCGTTTGGGTTGTCAAATGCACCTGTTGTTTTTATGTGCTTGATGAATGGTGTATTCAGGGACTATTTGGACAAGTTTGTCATAGTATTTTTGGATGACATTATGGTGTATTCCAAGTCGAAGGAAGAGCATGAACAACATCTGACGATGGTGTTGCAGGTGCTAAGAGAGCACCAACTTTATGCCAAGTTGAGCAAGTGCTTGTTTTATCAGGAGCAGATCCATTACTTGGGGCATATTATTTCGAAGGAAGGGATAGCTTTAGATCCTTAGAAGATTGAGGCCATCATAGAATGGTCAACACCAAAGAACGTGACATAAGTCAGATCCTTTATGGGTCTAGCTGGTTATTACAGAAGGCTTATCGCAGGGTTCTTGAGGATAGCTCACCCTAGCACTTCCTTGCAAAGGAAGGAGAAGAAGTTTCAGTGGACAGAGGAATGTGAGAAAAGCTTTCAGCGATTGAAGCAACTGTTAACCAATGCTCCAATCCTGAGGATCGCAGATCCAAATGAATATTTCCTAGTGTGCACCGATGCATGCAAAGAAGGACTGGGAGGAGTCCTCAGTCAGAATGGATTCATAATCTGTTATGAATCCATAAATTTGAAAGAGCACAAAAGGAACTATGCAACTCATGATTTGGAGTTGGCATCCATAGTACATGCTCTAAAGAAATGGAGGAATTACCTCATGGGAAGGAGGTTCGAACTAAGAACATACCATAATGATCTAAAGTATTTGTTTGACCAGCCAACCTTGAATGCTAGGCAGAGTAGGTGGTTGGAGTTCCTTTGTGAGTATGATTTTGAGATCAAGCATATCAAAGGGAAGGAGAATAAAGTAGCTGATGCACTCAGTAGAAGAGTACATGAATTACATGCTAAAACCATTAGCATGTACCGAACCGATATTAAAAGAAGTATTTCATAGGCTGCAAATACAGATTTGCAGTACAAGGATTTGGTAGCAAAGCTACAACAATGTAAGATGCCACAGAAAGTGGAGAATTATAAGTTATGGAATGATGGAATACTTTTGTACAAGAACAAAGTTTATGTACCTAATGTTCAAGGTTTGAAACTTGTGATTCTGAGAGAAATGCATAATGTGCCTTATGCTGGGCACCCTGGATATCAGAAGACTGTGGCAGCAGTCAAGAGCCATTACTTTTGGCCAGGTATGAAGAAAGAGATCACTGAATACATTGCCAGATGTATGGAATTCCAAAAGGTTAAAGCTGAGCATAGACACTCAACAGGGTTGTTGTAGCCCTTACCCATTCCTGAGTGGAAGTGGGAGGTAGTGACAATGGACTTCATCACAGGATGTCCCAGAACAGGAAAGCAACATGATTCAATCATGGTGGTGGTGGAAAAGCTTACGAGAGCTTCCCATTTCAATCCATTAAAGACTACTCACAAGGCTGCGAAGGTTGTTGATATTTTTATGAAGGAAGTGGCACGATTGCACGAAAATCCCAAGACAATTGTATCTAATAGAGACCCGAAATTTACCTCAAATTTCTGGAAAGGGTTATTAAAGGGATTCAGAATGAATCTGAATTCAGTACAACCTATCATCCTGAGTTAGATGGGCAGACATAACGAGTGAATCGAGTGATAGAAGACATACTGAGGATGTATGTGATGGAAAAACCATTGAAATGGGAAGACTACCTACACCTGGTAGAATTCACCTACAACAATGGGTATCAAGCATCATTGAAGATGAGCCCACTTGAAGCACTTTATGGTAGAAAGTGCAATACTCCAGTAAGCTGGGAAAATCCAGCTGACAGAGTATTAGTTGGGCCAGAGCTGCTTAAGGAAATGGAAGTACAAATGCTAAAAATTAAGCAGAATTTGAAAGCTGCCCAAGACCGGCATAAAAGTTATGCAAATAAAAATAAAATCCACAGAGAGTTTAAAGTGGGATATCATGTTTTTCTGAAAGTAAAAGCCAATAGAAGTTCCTTGAGGCTGGGAAACTGTTCCATGTTGGCATCCAGATTTTGTGGGCCATTTGAAATCCTAGAAAGGATTGGGCCAGTTGCATATATGCTTTCATTACCTACATCCATGATCGTACATAATATGTTTCATGTGTCATTACTTAAGAAATATATACCTGATCCTAATATTGTGATTGATTGGAATTTGATCTAGGTGGAACAAGAAGGTGTCATGCAAGTGCATCCTATGCGCATATTGGACTGGAAAAGAAAAAATATCCAGAATCGAGCCATAGGACTTGTAAAGGTCCAATCGAATTGGTATGATCCTTAGGATGCGACATGGGAGTAGGAAGATGCTATGCGGGCAGAATACCCGCATCGTTTTGAAGATTTTTGGAAATCTTGTTGATGACGTGTGAAAGTTGCATTGAGGACAATGCAAAAATAAGGGGAGGGGATTGTAATACCCCAAGGACGTGCCCCAATTGTATTATGAATTGTAATTATGTTTTATAGACTAGTGAGCCAAGTTTATATAAGTTGGTGGGCTTATGTGTTTATTAGGCCAGAGAGCCTAAGTGTTGAAGCCCAAGAGCCTGATTTTTGTACATGTAATGATGCACATTATTAATATAAAAACATCTCTGTGTGTGGACCGACCACGATGAATGAGTGATGGGGGACTAAGCTTCCACAAAGTCTGGGTAAGGGAGAGGGGGATGAAAGGTTGGGAGAAGGGCTAAGATTAAGAGCTTAAGACCTCGGGGATGATAATTAAATATTATTCAAAAGTTGTGTAAATGTTTATGTTTTATCCTAAGTTCCTGGAAGGGGGAACATGTGCAAAATGGGGAGCATGTATCCCTAGGAAGACAGGTGTTGACCTGGGTGCATGCAGTTAAAACTAGAGAAGGGAGCCGTGTTGGGGTTTGACCTTCCATTTTTCCATCCTCCGTCTGAACTCGCTGGTGTCCATGATCGACCTCTTTTTTGGTGTTTGTTCTGGGGAATTATTATTTGAACCCTCAAGTCTCTGCGTGGGATCTCTGTACACCCTCACGCATATCCGAAACTAGAACCGTGAACCCGTCCTGCGTTGCATGGTTGAGAACCCAAAATTTCCTGAGTCGTGTTGTGTTATCCCAGTGGGCTATTGTGGTTGCACAGTTCCTGACCATGTGAGGTTGCTGCCATTGACTGTGCGTTGTTGAACCTTGTTGTTGTGTCCTCACTATGCTGGAATTGGTCAAAATAATAGGTTTCCATTTTTCCATCCTCCATCTGAACTCGCTGGTGTCCATGATCGACCTCTTTTTTGGTGTTTGTTCTGGGGAATTATTACTTGAACCCTCAAGTCTCTGCGTGGGATCTCTGTACACCCTCACGCATATCCGAAACTAGAACCGTGAACCCGTCCTGTGTTGCATGGTTGAGAACCCAAAATTTCCTGAGTCGTGTTGTGTTATCCCAGTGGGCTATTGTGGTCGCACAGTTCCTGACCATGTGAGGTTGCTGCCATTGACTGTGCGTTGTTGAACCTTGTTGTTGTGTCCTCACTATGCTGGAATTGGTCAAAATAATAGGTTTCCAAGCCTGTGAGCGACTCTCTCCAGGTGAGACAGTGTGCAGAGGAATTGAGAAATCCCGAAAGGGGTCCTGTAGCTGCCACAGAGCTCGGAGAATTCCGGTCCAGTCTTGTGTTGAAGCCCAAGGTAAGGGAGGTTTAACAGCTGAAGGACTGTTCAGGTGACAGTGAAACTGTATACTCTTGGGGTGGGAAAGGCATGTGGGGAATGAGGGTCTGTGAGCAGAGGGCGTAAGTGACTCCTGGGAGAGAATCCTTCCTCTGTAACTGTGTGTCTTCCACTGACCTTGCCTAGCCTATGATTCCCTGCCCGATGGAGCTTAGTCCCAGCTCGAGGGTGACCTACTGTTGAGAGTGATGAGCAGCGCGGTCTAAGGCTGGGAGGCTCGTGGAAGGTCTGCACATAGTTGGTGGAATTACTACAGTTTCAAAGATAAGTATCAGTTGGTGCCTAATATTATGTTTTTTGCATGCCGGTGATGCTTATATGTTATCATGTATTCTCTTGCACATATGGGTTATTGTTAATGTCCTTGAGGATGTATATTAGCAGTAAGCATGTGCTTACTACGTGTTGTTTGATTAAATCTGTTAATTATATTTAATATGCATGTTATATTTTTAAGTATGAGAATGTTCCGCGTAGTAGCATTGCCTGACAAGTGTGTTGATGGTCGCCTGACAAGTGGGTTGATGGTCGGGGATGTTACAAATATCGAAGTAATGGAAACATGGAAGAGCTTGTAGAAGTTGGTTGAGACAATAAATATCTAGAATACAAGTAACGAAAAGTGGAATTGGATTCCAAGAGCCATGTAATTACTTGATGTGAATATTTTTCCCAATAGTGTCAAAGTTTGGAGAAACCTTCGCAATGATAGAGGTGAGTGCCAAAGGTGATTGTTGTCTAATTAAGATTGTAGATATTTAGGATAGTACCTCTGCATAAGGCTAGAGGCACACTTGAAGTGCAATATTTTTGACACATAAAAAAAGGTTAAGCTTACTAATCGGGCATTTCCATTAGGTAGAAGAGCACTTTGCAGAGAGTGTTGTGTGAAATTTGTTTTCTAGAAAGAGGATAAGATTACACCATTGAGCATTTTGTGGGTCTGTTCTAGATTAATACCAGTCTCCATTGGATAGGAAAGAGGTCAAGCATTTTGCAAGAGGAGGAAAAAGGACATCATGAGATGAGGTGTGACTCATGAAGTGGAAGATTCATCTCTCAGTGCAAGAAGAAGGGATTGTTATATATGATCTAGAAACTCTTGTCTAAAGGTACACGAGCAACAAAGTTGTCTCTATTATCAAAGTGCGCAACAAAAGAAGAGTACCGTAGCAATGGTGGAGTGTAGCATTCCATTAAGATCTGAGTTTTCTTGAGTGGTCAAGTAGTGCTTCACAATGAATCACTTAATGAATTAAAAAGATACTTAAAATTGAACTAAGCCATGGATGGCAAGGAGTATTAGAAATATGGCATAAAATAAATATTTTAAAATATTGAAATGCCAATCAATGATAATGGTGTTTCACGACTAGTGTGGTCAAGGAAATGGAAGTGGCTAATTAGATTACAGTGCTAACATGTAGCTAGAGCAGTGCATGTTCCAACATTATGAATATTAAGAATTATATCCCAAAAGATGTTGGGATAATATTTTCTTTACATAAAGGAAGTAGTTCTGAGATGACATCGCTAGTGGATCTAGTGGCTGTAAATGTAGAATGGCTAAGTAAGGCTTGTATAGAAGGTGTAGAATAGGAGCCAGTCGTGCACAATTGAGGATAATGGAAGTGCACAAGGTAGAAAGGTTCTACAAGAATTCAGGGACAACCATCTACAATAACAATGAAATAATTTAATTAAAACTGAAATATATATGCATTGGAGTGCATGATAGAATTGGTGCATGATGCATAGAATAAAGATAGAATGCATGTGCATAATATAGGCATGAAAGATCAAATGCTTGGTGCACACCGATGTGTGTTTGTGCATGTAGACATGCCTGAACATGTTGGCAGCATGATTATAGGCTAAGAGTAGTCTTGTTAAGAACCAAATACTTGCATACAAAAACTCCACAAAGGTTCATAGAACAATATAGAAGAACCAAACTTTTATTATAGAAAACCCTTGAGGTAGGGAAACACAATACAATGGATCCTATTATGGAATAGATCATCTCCTATTCACTTTCTTCTTCGAGGGGGAAACCTCCTAATGAGCTTCAACTCCAAATACAATATTTCTCTTCCTATCCCATTACATTGTTTTAACCCCTTTATATAGTGCTACCATCACCTAAGAAAATTCTAGAGGAGGAATTTTCTAGAAGCATAACCTTCTAAGAATTCCTCTGACATTTATTATATCTGGCTACCATAGTGGGCCTTATTTAATAATATAGTGGACCTAGTCCACCTTACATTCAATGACCTCCACTACCTCTCTATCTATCTAACATTCCATCCCCCTTATGAAAGCGTTGTCCTCAATGCTTGTTATGAGGGTAGACAACCATATACTAGGGTCCCATGGATAATTTTGGACCATAATGCTGAAGAAGACTAGAGAACCAAGGTCCCATGTAGAAAGGAAAGCCACCATGCTGAAGTAGTCCAACCGCCATTGTAAATCGGAGTTCCATGTCCAAGTTCTCATGTAAACTCCACGTGGAAGATATCTGAACTCAAGAACTAGCTGAAAATATTGCTACAAATATCTACATTGATCATGGGGATCCAAATATGAAGATCCCTCCATATCCACAAAATCAGCTGAATAACACTCTAGTACTAGAGAATACTAAAAATTAATGTGCATAGAAAGCGCTCAAATTCTCTCCATAATGTGCTCTACATGAGGTGAAGGAGAGTCATCAAATATAAGATGGAAGTGGTTGTCATCGCATAAATGAACCCTATCCATATTGTTGGATTACTGAGAGGGGGGATGAATATATAATAGAGAAATATAATCCTTTTTAACCATAAAATGAAAGTGTTAAATCAATGTAGCATTATCATCCAATAGTTGCAGAGTAAATGAACAATGAAGAAATGAGCAATTATACACATACACAATACACCACTGTTTTTACGTGGAAACCCAAAGTGGGAGAAAACTACATAATGTTTTTTCTTATATGTCTTTGAGAATTACATTCATTGGAAGCACCAACTTCCTTTGTTTTCTAGCTGCAACTAGAAGGAGGCTACAATCCCCTATGTTCTCCGGATACAACCGAAAGGTGGCTACAACCACCTGTCCTTTCCCCATCCAACTGCCCTGACATATAAGTAGAATGATTGAACCACTGTCACACTATCACTGTGAGATATACTGTTGTAAACTTGTACCAATCAACTTGCACCAAACAACCTGTACCAATAACCTGAACCATGCATCAACCATGCATCAACCTGTACCTAAACCTGTAATCAACCTGCACCATAAACAAGTGAATCAACCATGCACCAACCTGTACCAAATAACCTATAATCGACCTGTACCATAAAAAAGTGCATCAACCATGCACAATCCTATACCTCATCTTGTACCATGAACAAGTGCATCAACCATGCACCAAACCTGTACAAATAACCTGTCCAAACAACCTATCACAACAACCTGTCTCATTAATCTTATCAACCAAATCAGATCTACTCACCAAGATCAATCACCAAGACAACTCTCAAATATGTGCATCAAACAAGAATAACACAACAACTCATAATCATCACCAAGATCAATATGTTCTTCTAATAATATACCAAGACATGTATGCTACATGATCCATAAACCATGTGCCAACAATACTACTAACAAGTGCCTCCAACCATGTACCGAGTATGTACCAATCATGTATCAACTACTCATCAACTATGACTCATCAAGATGTACCAACCTCATCAACTATACACCTCATGTATGTTCCAACTCATCAACTACTTGTCTCAACCATGTACACAACATGTACCTCAACCAAAAGCCCTCACCAATTTCATCATCCAAATCTGATTTGTAACTCTATAATAGACCTGATTTATATGATCACATACCTGCAAACCTTCCTTATCTTTAACAACAAGAGACTAGCATTTTCATCAAACTTTACTTTAGTCTCACATGACTAGTTTTGGATTAGTCAACAACCCTAACTTGCAATAATCATAACTATGTACCTGTAATGAATAAAGATCTGAAAATAGTACACAATGTTCTTCAGTGTCTTCTATGAAATTCCTCCAGGTTTCACTACTTGGAACCTCTCAGAAAAGGAGTTATAGAAAAAATGACACACCTTGTTGAATTATGGTTTATTCTAGAGAGAGAACTTGTAGAGCGTGCCCCACATGGAATAGTTTTTGTATGGATATGAAACTGGTACACATAGTACTACATACTGTACTCTAACCAACACATTTAGTCTTACTAAATTTTGATATGCTATGAAGAAGTTGTTGGAACATATTTAAAATTATAAGCCTTAAGGCACGCACAAGGTCCACCGTCGATTAAGTTTCCCCGTCGATCGAACGATCCCTTTTTCCCCGAGTTTTTGGAGACGCTTGATTGTTAAAATTGGTCAAGGCTCTAGAGACTGCTTTGGAGTTTCACGCTTTTGGTGTTTCACCATGTAGCAAATACAAAGTCCCGACGTTCAAAAAGTGTTCTAAGGATCCTAGTCCCAATACACGTGTACCCCAATAATATTTGACCCAACTTTACGGGTAATGGCCTGTCGAAATGGTAATAAAGTTAATTTGCCGATGCACAAAACCGTAAATTACAACACAGTTACAATGCATATTTCCTAAAATAGTTTGACAAAGAAGAATGCACGGAATATGAAAAGCACTACCCTGACTTAATCAAGGACTGGTGGGCACGCCCTAAGAAATTCATAGTAGACACCCATGGCATATATGCCACTGCGTCACTAGATGTCCATATGATGTATGTGGCCATGATGTTATGTAGACTTTTCGGGAGGGAAAACTCTGCTCACTTCCTACTACCATGGGTACCAATCATGCATGTAGTTGCAGAAGGTTTTTCTTTCAATTGGGCCAAGATATTATCAGACAGTTTGGCCAAGGAAATCACATATTATCAGGTGTTGAAATCCAAAGGGAAACCTTCTTCTTTCTACATGTCGGCATACATTATGGATGCCATTTCTTTTATGACGCAATTTTCTATGATAAGTTGGAGCTGGACTCCGACCAACACTGAGCCCATACATTTCTATCACTCAAAGTTGTGGGAGGATAAATAAAAATATTTCTTCTTCGAAATATGCAACTATGTGGTGGTGCCAAAGCATATCACTCTCTACGGTTTCCTGCTTCCCAGGATTTCTGATAAAATCATGACTAACCTGGGGAAAATAGCGGACTGGTATATTGAGGAACATTTCTCCTACATCAGGGTTTTTGGGTGTTCAGTTCCCCCACATGCTTTACCAAAGTTTCTACTATATCGGCCGATGTTCTGGGAGGTGGCATTTCAAACTTTGACAGGAGGAATAAACAAAGAATTAAAAGCAGCGCAGAAAATGTTATGGCCAACTTTCCCTTTACAAGTTGGTATGTTCTCATTATTATATTTCAGCCACTCGAAAGTGAAGGCCGCAACCCTAGAATACATTAAGCTGGTCAATATTGAATTCAAGAAGCATGATCCCCATAATATCATGACAAACCACCTGGATCTATACAATCTAAAGAGATACGAGCATGAAGACTCCCCACATGATGAAATATTTTGGGGAGTAAGGTCATACCAGGAAGTGTTGAGAAGAGTCCAAACTCTGGCTTCAGGTCAATTAGCCGAGTTCTATAATTTCCAAAGACACATAAGGAAGAGTTTACCTAAATTCTTACAAGGAGAAACCAAGACACCTCCATCTACATAGGAATTTGTGACTCAAGGTTTAGAAACAGGAAGTTCCAGCGGACAAGACACTCAGGAAAATTTGAAGAAAACTAAGGTTTTAACACAGAAAGTGGACGTTGCATTATCAGATCTACCTGGTAATGAAGAGAAATTTCAATTTGAATTTTTGATAAAAGAGGGACAGGATACATCACCATCCACACCAAACAAATCAACTACCAACACAGCAGGGCAACAACCATCCACTGAGATAGGTAGCCCTATCAAGTCATTAACACCCTTACAGTCCAACCAAGGAAATCTGAATGTCAAGGTTGTATTCATAGAAGATCTTACTCTGATTACTGCAGAATAAATGGCTCCCTCAAACTTATTTTTCAACAAGAAGAGGGGGTCCATAGTGAAAAAAGAGATGCATCAAAAGGACGGTGCAACCATCAAAAGACATAGAGTGTTGTATGATGGACAAGCTTTAGATGAGACAAATTTCGCTATGGAAATGGCAGGCTCATTGGGAGCTTTCGCCATGGAAAATTAGTGTTCAGTAGGAAATCGTGTGGAGAAAATGAAACAAAGGAATCTGTTGGTAAGATAGTTGTAGGACCAGATGGAAACCATGGAAAGAGATGTAAGGAATCAAATGAATAAGGATTTTGAAAATATCAGAGCCTGTGACAGACATGAAATTCAACAACTCAAAACTAGCCTTGATGAAAATTCACATGCCAATAGAGAATTAGCTGTTCAGCAAGAAGAATTGATCAAACAACTTCAGGCCAAGATAGATTTAGCTGAAGTTACAAAGGTGGAGATGGAAGCTTTTCAAACCTAGGAATTGCAGGTGCACGACAAGATGGAATCAGCCCAACAAAACCTTTTTACGAAAGTAGAAGTTGTTCAAAGTTGTTATCGGGTGGCATACCTTTTTCTAAATAACAATTATATTAAGGAGAGAGAAGACACTGCAACTCAGGATACTTTCTAGGAGGCTATTTTAATGTCATAAAGAGGGTGATTTAGCAGAGGTCCCTTGATTGTCTCTTTCCGAGAAAACCCGAGGCGACGTAATCCTGAAGGCCTGGGAGACTAATTTGGCTGAAAGAAAAAGATTAGCGAGGGAAGTAAACAAAGCTTGTGAAGAAGAATTGTCTTCACTTGACAAAGGGTTACTGGCCATTGAAAGAGATAGTATCTTCGAGGCCTTGAGGCAGATTGATATAGAAAAAAATCAACTTAACGCTAAGACAAAAATAGAAGAAGCCCAGACGACTATCCAACAATTGAAACAAATCAACCTTATCCATATTAACAAGTGGATAGTAAATCCGAGTTTACAGCTACATGCTATCTCTTTGGAAGTAAGGAAAATACAAGATAAGTTGCCTCATATAGAAAAGAAGATGTATATTTTTGAGGAAAATGAAACAACAGAACCTTCCCGTTTAGTGGTGCAGTTAGTAAGCAGATGTATCCAGTGTGTCGAACACGGGAAAGCCAACACATCTGGAAGTAAATGAGACAAGTTGAACATAATATTCACACAGGTCATAATCAGGTTCCATTTATTTCCAAGCTGGAAGATAAGGAAAAGAAATGCCTTTGCATGCAGGAGAAGAGATAGAGGAGATGTAGTTGGAACCTTTTGGTTTTTTTTTTTGCATGTTGTAATATTTAATATTTTCTATGAGAATTCCAACCATTCCAGGTTGAGACATTTTGTATAAATACATAAATCAAAGACTTAGCTTAGGATGCTTCTTACCGATTGTAACAGAGAAAACTCTCCTTATAGAGTATTAATACAAGTGCAGACAAGGACTCCAAGTTTTGTTCAAATCTGGGTTATCTGCCTCTTTGTCCGCCATTGTCCATTTTTTTTATGTATTCCTGAATAAATGTTGATTCCAATTTAGTACTATAACTACTGAAATCTTATTGTATCAATAATTTATTCAGTAAGTAGCTTTTCCTCTGTAATTACTGTGAGTAATACAAGACCTACTTGTTGTGTGGATTGTTGTATTTTTATAATTTATTCAAGGTTATACTAATATACTTTATTCTACTGTAATAAGGTGGGACTCTTCTGTAATTGATGCCTTGCTTTGTTTCATAGTTTTTTTTTTTTTTTCCCCTCACTTCACTTATTATTTCGATTTTGACTCAGATATGAAATACGTCCTCTGGCTGTTACATGGTTAATTTCATTAAGGAATTTTTCTCTTATAACTGAGGTAGGAAAAACATTTTAAAAACACACTCTCAAACAATTTCCTGATGCCTGACATTATCCTTTGAGCCTTAAGTTTAATCTTAGGACCAACATCTTTTTGGCACCACGGTCGGGGACATAGAAATAAAGTTATTTTTCCTTGGGGAAACGACAAGGTAACATTCTGTCTTTGATAGTGAACAAAGATTGAATATTTTATTAAGGCTATTTTTATCTTTCACTTGGAAACTCCACTACAGATAAACTGGCATTCGGTTGAAAGAACATCAGGAAGAATCCAGACGATCAAATAACTACGCCCATATCTGATCCCCAAAAGTTGTTAAAACCCAAGGGATAACTCAAGTCCACTACCTCATCTTCAGGTAAGAAGTATCAACCCAAAATAACTGAATTCAGTGCTAAGGTTCCGGTCGAAGGATTAACTTTTCAAGAAAATCTTAAACAAACACCTTTTGCTAAGGCCTCAACTAGCGAACTGGAAATAAAGATCGAGATTGACCTTCCTGATACGTCGAACTGTCTGAATAGAACAACCTCATCTATACCCACTATTATAAATTTTTTGTCTACCCCATCCTCTCAAGAAGTAAAGTTTTCAATTCTCTGAACCCAGAAGAGCATACTTTATACTCTGATTTGTCCTCTATCGGTTCACCTAACTATACATGTTGTAAGTCTGAAGAAGATAGTCCACGTTTTTCGGTCCCTCCCCTTCTAGAATTTCCATCTCATAATGATCATTTTCCAGACTCCCCTTCATCATATCCTGAGGAAGTTGAAAGGTCACCGCTTCGGTCCTTAGAATTTTACGAAAACCCTCTTTTCAACTCCCGAAGCCCATCGCCCAGATTTGCAATGGCTGCGGTTGAAGGTGGCCATGGAGGTGGCGTTGCCGGAGGAGGTGGTGTGGCCAGAGGAGGTGGGGCTGGAGGCGGATGTGTTCAAGGACCACCCCCACCCCCTAGGATTTTTACTAAAGTTGCTACTAGATATGCCCTTTTAGTCCTTCCTCCCGTCCTTGACCTACCTGAAAATTACATGAAAAATTTACCAAAGTTCACAGGGGAAGCATATTTAACGGCGATAGAAAACATAACTTTTTTCGATTAATTCGATGATATCCTCGGTATTGAACATGAATACATATACTCAAGGATCCTAGTGCAAAAGTTTGAGGGGAAAGTAAGGATTTGGTTTAGGGGACTTCCGATAGGATCACTAAGGTCTTACGGAAAGTTAGAAAATGATTTCTTAAGACAATGGGGAGAAAAGAAAGACCACTTGTACTATCTGACATAATTTGGGGCTCTGAGGAAAAAGAATTCAGAGACAGTCCTAGAAGTCACCCAAAGGTTTAACAAACTATATCATAAGATCCCAACAGAAGTTAAACCCTCTCAACCTGTAGCTAAAGTGACATTCAGAGGGTATTTTGAGCTCGACTTTGCCTTGCTTCTAAGGGAAAGAAGATCTCCTATCCTCACGGGAATGCAAGATGACGCTATAGAAATAGAGTTGAACATGATGGCATCAGGTAAACTAAAATCCAAGGTTGATATGGGAACCAAGGAACCTAGACACTTCATAGAACAAATAGGGCCCTCCAGATCTGGAAAATCTACAGAAGAAAAGATGGACGATATGGAAAAAATAATAAAAGACTTGTCAAATAAAATATCCAGAATGGAACTAGACCAAGCTAAGCTAGACCCATTTGCTAGAAAGGATTTTTAGAGAAATCCTAACCCCCAGAATCAACAAAAACAAATAAAAAACAAAGATCAAAAAATTCAGGCTCCGTTTAAGTCAGAAAATTTTATAGGAGATGATATAAATGATTATGAAGGGTTAGAAGAGGATGTAAATAACCTTGGGGATAAAGATCAGGAACCTCACCTAGCTAGACAAGACTATGAAAAATCTCTAGAACAAGAATCCCTGTTGTTGGCATAGGGGTAGACCCAGGGTTCAACGCTTCAACAACACACCAACAAAACTCTAACTACCGACCCTTTCGGCCACACCTACGAAGTAGATGAAGTCTCACCCGAGGTAGAGGTAGGGGGGGTTGTAGGACTCATGTGTCTACAACCTAGCTGGGACACAGATCTGTGATCACAATGCTTAATATATCACTTAGCCAATAACATGCATCAAGTTCTAAGTCTTATTCACTTCACATATTTACCCTAATTGTAGATTAGTGCAGTAGTAAACATATCTAACACTTCCATGAACTTAGCATAATCTCATATCTAACATTCATTCACATAATAAGAACTAAGCATTCATAGATCTATCTATCATACATCAAGAATAGTACACTAAGCAAATATAAATACAACATCAGGAACACATTGCACAAATCACATCAACACAGGATATACGTGGTTCACCCCAATGTGGGGCTACGCCCACAAACTCTTCTTCTTCTTTATTATCTTCTTCCCATCTTCTTACATGCACAGAGCCACAAAGCCAACTCCACACAGGATAGGATATTTGCATGCACCTCGCTAGATCCTCCTTCCCTGAGTTAGATCAAAGCACAAAGCCTTACACAGTCCGTCTTCACAAAGCACTTACAAAATGCTTGCACTTAGCTCTGCAAGTCTTAACACATAGTATGCACTAAGCCAAATACCACTACAATCACATAGATCGAACTCTATCACTTAGCACTAAGCCATTGACCTCTCCTTACATCACATAGCTACTTATTTATACATTAAAAAAGGGGCCTAAACATGGGTAACCCATGGGCCGACATACCATACCCGTTACATAAACCCTAAAATCCCAAAAATCCCGCAAAAAGGGAGATATCCCTCAATCTCCTCTTCTCCTGGGCGCTCCATTTTTGACGAGCCTGTCGAAGTCCCAAAAATGGTCAAACACGACCAATGTTTCCTCAAAACCTGGTCAAGGGCCAATACGCCCCCAACACTCACTTGTGACTCGTCCCAAGTCACTCTGATCTGGGCAAAACTACTTTGAAGGCCTGGAGCTTAGCTTGAGCTATCTTGACTTGCTGCCTCGCCAAAGCCTCTTGCTCGACGAACTCATGAATAACTTGCTTGGTGACAGGCCCTTCCAGGTGCTGCTCTACTATGGTGACCACATGTTCCAGCTGTGCAACTTTTCCCTCGATCTCTTAAAAACTTGTGCAGGCTTCGTCCTTCTCCGTCTGGAGTCTCTGTGTTGCTTCCGTCACTTTACTCTGGATAGTAGTGATTCGCTGCTAAACTGCATGTTTCTCCTGCAATCTCTTTATCTTCTCAATGGCCGTAAGCTGTTTCAGCTGTGCTTGTACTGTCAATTCTTGTTTCTTCTCTTCCTGGAGTTGTGCCTCCAATCTCCTTGGTTCTGGGTCTTCTGCAAGGTGCTCATAGGTTTGTGCGCTTCGGTTACTTAATTTCTTGCATTCTAAAGCCAATGCCTTGATTTGTTCAATTGTGCCCTGGTAGTTTCTTCCCTCTGGTCTCTCACTTCTTGTGGAGTGCTCAACACTGCTTGTAGTTCTAAATCTACTAATATTGCTTGAAGCTGTTGAATGGCCTCAACGAGCTTCCCCACTTGGCTCTCATATATCTCTTCTTCCATCTGTTCCAAGCCTGACACAGAGCAAAGTTCTCTATTCACTGCCTCTTTAACTCCAATCTTCTCCACAAGCAACTGATATTTCTCTTTCTGGATTTGTTCTCTGTCCACTTAGAACTTCGCCCGGAGGTCATCTTTCTCTTGCTACGCAACCCAAAGTTGCTCTAGGGATTCCTCCTTTTCTTTATTCAAGGCCTCTGTGGCCTGTTCCTTTTCTTCCTATACTCAACAAAGGTGAGCCTCTGTAGCATCCGCTATCCGTCACAATTGGTTGGGCTCATCCCCCAATTCTGCACCTTCCGATGACGACGACGCAGTAGACACTACACAGCTCAAATAGAGAGCTTGTTGTACCCACTTCAGTTCTGCCTTGATTTTGTCATACATCATTTCCTACTTTGCTTCATTTTGCTGCAAGATATCCTCCGAAGCATCTGCTATAGCTGTGATGATGAAGTCAATATCATCCACTGTGAGAACATTCTGTGACTAGGATTATTGGCTCAGGATTTATTCTGCGCTGAGGGTTTATTTGGAGAAACCTTCCTTTTCTTCAATGTCTCGGCCTCTGTAAGGGGATCCTTTGGTGGTTCTACTTCACCATTTTCCTGCTTGTCTTCTTCCCCTTCCTCCTCTTGGTTTACTTTGCCGCCTCCTCTTCCTCCAAGTGAGTTAGGCATAGTTTCCTCCGATGCACTATCGATGTCCTACCCTTCCTCCTTTTTATTCTTCTTCCTTGCGCTGCTTGGTCCATCATACTCTTCTTGGGTGACCAAAGGACTTCTGATGATGTTTGGATTGGATAGCTCTACATCTCAAACCGACATAAGGAATTCGATAGGCGATTCCTTGGTTATCTCCTCCATATCTTCCTCAGTCAATTTATAGTACGATTGGAACTCCTCCTTTCTTTCGTCCCCCCACGTGCAGTGATATATATGAAGTGGCGGTCCACGCGGAACTTCACTAGTGGCCTAAGCCAATGGAGTGTATTCGACATCATTCAGGGGAAAGATTCAATGGCCCGCTTGAGCTGTAGGTAGTAGGTGTGGAAGATAGTGTTCGACTGCCACTGCTTCACCATATTGCTCAAATACCACAAGGTGGTGAACCTCATGGCCAGTGCTTCAGATGGCTCGACTTCAGGGAATTTCGCTCCCTCTAGCATCTCCCAAGCGACAAACTCTATTAAGATCAACAACTAGCTAAAGTGGAACTCGTAGCCTTGGTCTTGCGCTTCACGACAGTCCTTCTCCAACTCATTGATGAGGTAGCTTGCCCAATTTATCTTCATCCCTTCAACGCACTTCCTTGCAAGGTCGACTACGAACCCCGTGACCTGCGTAGGGTCGTTCTTCCTGATAAGCTTGCCTGCTATTAACTGACAAGCTAGGTGCACTGCACCATATTGGATGGAGGCTACCTTGTAGCATGTCTTCCCCTTCTCCACATCGTCGTAGGTTTCCTTTATACCCTGCGCTAAGGAGTGATATGAAACCTTCCCTGGGTAAAAATCCTGAGGGTCCGGTCCCTACATGCTCAATCCAGTGATCATGTGGATCAACACCGGATCTGCAGTCACGTTCCTATATAACCATAGACAACCTCCATGGTAGCACGACAAGAGGAATTTAACACACATGTTAACCTCCTAATGTCTGCCAAAGTGGGGTATCTTCATCATGTTTAAATTGGTGGACCTCACGATATTCTTAGTCCATGGTTGGGGGACTATCTTCGGCTTTCTCCCAATCATCTTTATCAAGTACCTATGCAGTGCGAGCAACGCATAATTCTTCCTATATCCCAGGTTAAAGTCATTGATCTTAATATCATGGATCCATCCCATCAGTGGTCCTACTGTGCATATCCCCTTCAGGAGGTACGCTGTGATGAGTGTGTACTCAAAATCTCTCAGGATACTGTCATGACTAATTGTGCTAGCCAAAGGTAGGATGTAGTTAGGCAAGACCGACGGGATCTTCTTTGTGTTCGCCAGATCGTCGCGATGTTTTGTTCTCTTCTTCGCCACGGTTCGGGATGGCCCAGATCGACGTCTAGTCGATGGGGATGCTTGCAATCCTCTCTTCGATGAGGTCTATACTCCTACGGACATGACCTTCTCAGCCATAAGGTCTATTAGGATCTCCTCCATAGGCTTCTCTACTGCACTGCGTTCACCCGACATACACACTCGTGGTCAGTTATCTCGGGTAGGTGAACGAGTGCTCAAGGTAATCAAAATGGGTGGTGAGGTCTCAAAATCATAGTGTGATAGCAATCAGTTCTCTTTTATCTTGGATAATCACAATTTGCAAAAGTGTCCTCGATGAGGCATTTGACGGATTAAATAAGCAACGTCATAACAGACTCCTCCAATGGGAAGGAATTCCTCAATCAATATGATTCCATCCGTTGTGGCACGGTCCCAATGGTCCAATGGCGAGATTTCCAGAAATAACTACGTTTCTAACTGTTTCGGAGCGTATTTCTAACGGTCGGGACGCCTCCAATGGTCATATAGATTCACCAAGTTGAAGTCCCCTTTTGCGTTGTTCTGCTATTTCGGCGAGGCTTAGGTTCTACAAGCCTTCCTTCTGCGAATTCCTCTATGGAGCTTCCTGCAATTTTTCTAACTTTTCTTTCTTCTTATTGAGCTTTCTCGCCTTCTTTCCTATGATCCGAGTCTCTAGATTTCTCTTTCCATTTTTATTCTTATCTACTCTTACCATAGGAACTTCACACTGCTGAGGGTCTTTCAAAGGGTTCAAGTGTGATACTTCTTCTCTTACTGTTTTTTGTGTAGGTTCTCTTATTTCCTGCATGGATAGGTTCTTTAAGCCTTCCTGCATTCTTTCAGCTTCAACAACCTTCTTCTTCTTCGACTTGTCCTCTTGTTATTGTACTAGTCGCTCTATTTTCTTGGATATGAAGTACGTTAATTCTCGCTTTTTTCTATTCTATGGGTTCTTCTTCTTCTTTCCTTCGAACCTGATCTTTCTCAATCCAGGGATTTCCTATCAAAAGTGCAAAAGGACTGTTATTCTCAACAAACTTAATGACCTTAAATTCTTCTTCAGTCGATGTTTCACGAGAAATTGTAGGTACGTGAGTAACTCTTCTACAGAGGGTTATCATCTTTCCTTTAAACAATCCTATCCCTCCTAATGAAGGAATCATAACAGGCTTTACCAAAATTTCCCAATTTCTTTCTCGCATGATATTCACCTGTGTTTCTTCATGTAGAACATAGTCTATGTCAAAGTCTCCTATTCTTATTTCTATACACTCCTTCTCTTTTAAGATCTTTGGTAAATTGATGTCTCTGTGATCCTTCAATGTTTCTTTCATTTGCAATAATATAGTCTCTGATTCTTTCTAGTGCTCTAGCATATTCTTAGTCTCTTGACCTTCTTCATGGTTTTCTTGTCTCATGTTCATATTTTCAACTTTAGCAATCATTATAGGGAAATCAAAAACCTCATGTCCAGTATCTTTACAACAAAGAAAAATAGGACCTATACCAGGGCATTTCTTAGCAAGATGTCCTGGTCTTCTACAACTATAACATAGTGTCAATCCTCTCTTTCTCTTAAACGATACTAAAATTTTTCTATACTGCACACTGGGATCACAGTGATGGACCTACAATCTGAAAAAATTCTTTCTAGGGTCCTGCATCCACTTGTTAGTCCAAAAATTCTTTCTATGCATAGGAATAACATATCTTTCACTAGATTTATCAAATTTATTCATATCAAATCCTCTTTCTTCTAGTTGTGCCCTAGTTTTCAGACTAGGACAAAATCTATCAAACATACCTAAATCCATACTTTCAAAACAAAAATTTCCACATATCTTACCTTTACCAGAGCACAAAGCTTAATATATTACCTTTTTTCTTCAGATCCGGTTCCATTCTTAGGATAGAGCTTCGCAAGTCAAGTAGAATACTGCACACTACAACAACAGATATATGCACAGAGCTTTCTCTTTTCCTCAGTTCCTAGCAATCAGAGTTTCAAGTCCCGACAACAGAACCATTTGTTTTCACAGGGGCAGACCCAGGGTTCAATGCTTCAACAACGCACCAACAAAACCCTAACTACCGGCCCTTTCGGCAACACCTGCAAAGAATATGAAGTCTCACCTGAGGTAGAGGCAAGGGGGGTTGTAGGACTTAGGTGTCTACAACCTAGCAGGACTTAGGTGTCCTACCATTATGTTTGGTCCACATATTGAAAACGCTAAGGATCTTGTAGCTACTTTATATATTACCTTAATTGTGCATGATCATTTACTTCATAATTGTATGTTATATTCTGGGGCCTCTCACAACTTAATGCCTAAAGCTATCATGGAAAAGTTGGGCCTTGAAATCACTAGACCTTATCGAGATTTATATTCTTTTGATTCTAGAAAGGTTAAATGTCTAGGCATGATCAAAGATCTAGTAGTAAATATTGCACGAGTTCTGGTAAAGAGCATCCTTATGGATGTAGTTGTTGTTGATGTACCTTCCAGGTATGACATGATTTTATCTAGGTCTTGGGGTGAAAAACTTGGAGGAACACTTCAACTGGATATGACATACGCAACTATCCTGATTTTTGGTGGACAATTTACTCAGTTCTACAAAGAGACTAGACTGGCATATATTGTAAGTGACCCTCTAAACCCAAATAATTATCCAGTCTACGTTGCTGATCAGGATTTAGGAAACTGTATTTTATCTTTAGACAATGATTTTGATGACTATATAGAAGAGGAAAATAAAAAATTAGAAAAATTAACAAAAAATGTAAATACTCGAAAAGGAATTTGGAAAATGTTTTTCGATGGCACTTCGTCCTGTGAAGGGGCAGGTGCAAGACTGTTATTTGTGGCACCTAAAGAAGAATATGTCATTCCCTTCTCTTATAGACAACAGTGGGAAATCGATTATACAAATAATGTCTGTGAATATGAGGCTCTGGTTTTAGGATTGGAGGCTGCTAACAAGCTAAAAATTGAAGATCTAATAGTTTATGGTGATGCAGAACTTATTGTAAAGCAAATAAAGCAGCAATATCAGGCTAAACATCCGAGATTAAGGTCATACAGAAATTGTGCCTGGGATCTATTCGAGAATTTTTTCTCATCTTTCAACATCCATCATATCCCAAGAATGGAAAATCAACAGGCATATTCTTTGGCCAAAGACGCTGTGAAGTTTGTTCCTCCTACTGTGCTAAAGCTAAAGTATAACATAGAGATGAGACACAAATCATCAATCCCAAATAATGTGCAACACTGGCAGGTCTTTGAAGACGATGAGCAGATTAAACAATTTCTAGAAATGGTTGATGAATTCTCCGAGACTCATATAGATCAAGAAAACCAGAACGATCCTATCTGGATCATGCAAGAAGATGAAGATCCTGAAAAGTTCCAAGATGATATCGTGAATCATCGGATGCTAGTACTTATGAATAATTAGATACCTAGATGTCTGATACCGTTAGAAAGACTATTTGACAAAGACAATATACCCTTGAATTCTACCCTACGACCTCAACTTGAGTAAGTTGAGGACTGTGACATAGGGACTAATTAAGAACCTAAGATAGTCAAGCTATCTAAATATCTTCCAGCTCAGGTAAAGAATCAATATGCCGAATTTCATAAGAAATACAAAGATGTCTTTGCCTGGTCATACGATGATTTAAATACTTATGATAGTATGTGATAGAACATAGTATCCCTTTGAAACATGGTATCAAACCTTTTAGACAAAAGTTGAGACAGATAAACCCTATTCTCTTACCTGTAATATAAAGAGAGTTCAATAAGCTTCTTGACGCAAAGATCATTGTTCCGCTTAGATATTTTGAATGGGTAGAAAATCTGGTACCTGTCAGGAAGAAAAGTGGAGAAATTAGGCTTTGCATAGATTTCAGAAATTTAAATCAGTCATCCCTGAAGGATAACTACCCGCTGCCAAAGATGGACCATCTCCTGCAAAAACTAGTAGGAGCTAACAGGATGTTGATGATTGATGGCTTCTCAGGTTATAACCAAATTTTCGTTCACGAAGATGATAAATAAAAAACTGCATTCACTACTCTATGAGGAACTTTCATTTATGATAAAATGTCATTTGGTTTAATGAATGCAGGTGCCACCTTCCAAAGAGAAATGGATATAGAGTTCATCAATGGGAGAGATAAGTTTTTCGTTAGTTACTTAGATGATCTAACAATCTTCTCTAATTATGATACAGAACATCTAGTCCATCTCAAACAGACTTTTGAGAAATGTCAAAAATTTGGTTTGTCTCTTAACCCTAAAAAGTTTCATTTTTCTATGCAAGAAGGAAAAATTCTGGGTCATATCATTTTGAAAGAGGGAATTAAGGTTGATCCCAAGAAGATCGAGGCTATTGATACAATAAACATTCCTATAAATAAAAAATAAATCCAATCCTTTTTAGGGAAAATATTTTTTTTAAGAACATTTATCCCTAACTTTGCTGAAATTGTCAAATTGATCACAGATATGCTGAAAAAAGAAAGTGAAATCAAATGGTCCGCTGAAGCTAAGGTGTCATTTGAACGAGTTAAAAAATCTATAAGCGAAGCTCCAATACTGGCTAGTCCTGAATATACTAAAGAATTCCATATCTTCTCTTTCACATCTGAGCGTACTATCACAGTTGTACTCCTGCAAAAGAATGAAGAAGGTTGTGAATAGACGATAGCCTTTTTCAGAAAAAGTCTCAGAGACGCCAAAACCAGATACGGCATACTGGAAAAAAAATCCTACGTGATGGTCAAAGCTCTCAAATCTTTCAGAACCTATGTACTACACTCCAGAATAATTGTTTATGTGCCGACAAGCTCTGTCAAAGATATATTGGTGCGGCCAGAAAGTGATGGTAGGAGAGGTCAGTGGTTATCCAAAATTCAAGAGTTCGATCTAGAGGTTAAACTGACCAAACTAGTTAAAGGTCAGGGCCTAGAAAAATTATTAGCAGAGTTGAATTTCAGAGCACTTGGGATAAACCACCTAGAATCACATGAGTCTATTCCAGACATGGCAGAGCTAGATGACCAATACCCCGCAGTTCATATCGAAGAGAAATATTCTTCCTCCGACTGGTATTGCGACATCGTTGCATATCTCCTCACTCTTTAGTGCCCGAGTGATATAACTCTAGAAAAGTCCATAACTTTAAAACTACACGCAGTTAAGTACTTTATTATCGAAGGAAAATTGTACTGGAAAGACACCCTGGGTTTCTTGCTACGTTGCCTAACCAAGCCTGAAATAGAAGATGTCACAAATGAATTTCACAAGGGAGTGTGTGGAGGACATAACTCTTGGAGGGCCATGACCTACAAGATACTAAGAGTTGGATATTACTGGCCAAAGCTATTTACTGATGTGAATGCCAAAGTAAGAGCCTGCCACCCGTACCAAGTGTTCTCTGACGAACAAAAACTCCCTGCATTACCTTTGGTCCTAGTCAAAACAAAATCTCCTTTTCAACAATGGGGTCTAGACTTCATCGGAGAAATTCACCCATAGTCAAGTGCCCAACACAAATGGATTATGACTGCTACAGACTATGTCACGAAATTGGTGGAAGCCATTCCAACTCGGAATGCCACAGATTTGGTGGTTATTAATTTTTTGGAGGAGAACATCCTATCCAGATTTGGTTGTCCCCAGAAAATAGTTACAGATAATTCCCAAGCATTCAAATCCATGGAAATGATAAGTTTTTGTCAAAAATACAACATCGTGCTGGGGCATTCTACATCTTACTACCCTCAGGGTAATGGGTTGGCCAAATCGTCCAACAAAAGTTTGATGAATATAATCAAGAAAGTATTAACTGAGAATAAGAAGGCTTGACACTTCCACCTAAAGTATGCCTTATGGGAAAATCGGATCGGCACTAAGAAATCAATAGGCATGTCTCCTTTCCAAATGGTTTATGGCAGTGATGTTGTTCTCCCTATTAATTTAGCTCTTCCAGTGATGAAGTTGTGGTAAGATGCAAATGAAGAGATAAATGATGTAACTAGGAGGATAAATCAAATAATTGAAGTCCAACAAAACAGGGCCGAAGTCAATGACAGACTTTAGAAATATCAAGATAATATGAAATCCCTTTTCGATAAAAAAAACAAAAGACAGGGAATTTCTTCCTAGGGACTTAGTGTTGAAATGGGATGACAGGAAAAAAGATGTGGGAAAACATGACAAATTTGATCATCTCTGGTTTGGGCCGTTCAAAATTGCATCTACATAGGGGAAGAATTCTTTCCTACTGGAAAATCTAGACGGGAAATTTGTTTACGCCCCTATCAATGGGCTCTATCTGGAACATTTCATGCAATAAACATGTTCTACCGCACCATTGTATATATCGGTTTGGTTTTGTTTGTTTCCACATTTTGTTCCTTTCTGTAGGTTATTTTAATTTTTGCTTTTAACTAAAACTGGTTTTATTTAAGAAAAAACAAAATATTTGTACTGCATATCATTTCTATGTTGCAAAATTATCTGACTATTTCCTCTTTGCAAAATTTTATTATCATATGGTAAAAAAGGAGGTATTTAAATACAACGCTCAATTTTCAGAATATTTGTTTTCTCTTGAAACAGGTGATAAATACATAATTGTTTTAGTTGAAAATACCAATAAAATTCTAGGTATGAACTTCTATATTTATTCTTCAGACCAAAATGCTAAAAATAATATCTTATAAAGTCCTAGTAAGGTCATACTTATGTGAAAAACGATCACCTGATCAAAGATTAAAAGGATATAGATCTCTAGACTTCTGAATCAAGAGAAAATAAAAACAAAAGAAACTTGATAATAAAGAAGTGGGATTAGATGGAAATAGAATCCTTTTCAAAACCTTTGACTCCTCGTTCTGTTCCCATCTAGCATATCATAAATATTTTATTCTATCTTGATTCGCACTCCATGACCTTAAATCTTCACAGAAAGAAAGATTTCGCCTTGACTTGCCAAGCTTAAAAAACCAAATCTTCAAAACAAGAGTGGGAGAAAATATTTATGATTCCTCTAATTTTAACTGAAAGAAAGTATGTCTAGGCTAATCCTCACTACTTTATCCCTTCTATCATATTTGAATTGATTAGTTTCACTCAAGAGAAATCCATGGAAAATAAAATTCTCCCGTAAGATCTCCCCTATAGGTGAGGGTGTTTTGAAGGTCAGGAGAGGATTAGTCCAGAGTAAATCAAAGTGGGTTGACAAACCTTCATCGCTAAATTATAAACATATATCATCCCATGTATGATGTATATAAATTTATTTCGCCCACTTTCAAAATATTAAAATATAAGACAGATGGTGAAAGGAAATTCGAAATTTGATTGCCCCCATATTGTCCAAAAGAGATGATGAAAGGAAATTCATTTAAATGATTGCCCTCATCTTAGCTTAAATCCTAAACTAAATTGTTAAATTTAATTTACCTTAATGTGAAAAAAATCGACCAAAGTCTCATAGATCAGTTAAGGTTGTTTTGATTATCTTAAATAGATCTGAAGTCAGTTTCAAGAAAAGGGAAACTATTAATAGCCTAAACTCAAGATCGGTGAATGAGTGAGTTTGTGAAAGTTTTCTGAGACAAGGCTGAAGTCTAATTTCTTTCTGTATGATTTTTCAAATGTGTTTCTCAGAAAACCAATGATGACTCCATTAACCCAATAGAGGCGCTTGGTTTACTGTCCTTCCATGCCTCGCATGGAGACGCGATCCCTAGATGGAGCCTATGTTGGAAGATATTTAAAATTTTAAGCCTTAAGGTGCGCACAAGATCCACCATCGATTAAGTTTCCTCGTCGATCGAACGATCCATTTTTCCCTGAGTTTTGGGAGCCGTGTGATTGTTAAAATTGGTTAAGCCTCTAGACACTGCTTCAGAGTTTTGGGCTTCGAAGTTTCGCGCTTCGGGTGTTTCAACATGTAGCAACTCCAAAGTCCCGATGTTAGAAAAGTGTTCTAAGGATCCTAGTCCCAATACACATGTACCCCAATAAGATTTGACACATCATTACGGGTAATGGCCTGTCGAAATGGTAATAAAGTTAATTTGTTGACGCACAAAACCATAAATACCTAAAAGATAATATTCAATTAAAAGTTAAATGGTATCTTTGTGCATCTGGAGTTTGGATATTCACCATTCATCACACTTTAGATTCATGAAGTCCAAACTCCCAAAATAATGTAAACACTAAGCACGGTTAATTAAATTTAAAGATAATGAGACGATGATTAATCGCTTCACGATTTCGAGTTTCGGGAATCCTATCTCGAGCTATTATCAAATATCCCAAAGTCCGAAAACTTGAAAATAATTAAATTTAAATATGATTAATTAATGGGTTAAATACTATTGTCTCGTGATTAACTTTTCGCTAAATTGTAGCTCAGGTAAATTCAAATTTATTTCGTCCAACCTCCCGGTCATGAACCACCAAACATTAATGGCATTAATAATGGATCTACGACATTGATTTCAAAGAAGATCACAGATCATCACCTAGATATTTTCATTAAGGAAAGTGAATAAATCGTCAGTAAAGGTATCCATTAAGCCAATGCACTTAAGGTGAATAATGACAGTAGAGTTTGAATTCTCATTTGCATTTCTCGCAGAACAAGTTTTAGCAAGCTGAGAAATGTACGCATTTCTCTGTAACACGTAGCACAGTTCTGAGATTACTACTATCATGGCTCCGCGGAAAATAGCTAAAGAAGCTGGTGAAAACACAAACCTAAACGCAAACATCCTCTCAGACACCTTGCCGATAGCTGTAGATACCATGAAAACTTGGATGCAGGTGTTTGATATCCTGCAACACGAATTGATGAACTGCCCAGAATAATTGGGTTATGAGGTGACCGAAATGCAGGCAACGAAACTCAAATATATAGCTCAATCAGAGTTTCATAAGATAGCTACGCGGATGAGGCTCATGCCATATAATGACATGATAGGCTGGGCCCTGGAGAACGTTAACGTCTCAACCAGGAGCATCCACAATTCACAAAAAATTGTTGTTGGGTCTTTCCGACCAGAGCATATACAAATGATGTACAAATTATCCCATGTTTTCAAACACAATTACAATGCAGATTTCCTAAAAGAGTTCAATGAAGAATAATGAATGCAATATGGAAAGCACTACCCTGTCTTAATCAAGGACTGGTGGGCACACCCTGAGAAATTCAAAGAATACACCCATGGCATATATGTCACTACATCACTAGACGTCCATATGATGTATGTGGCCATGATGTTATGTAGACTTTTCGGGAGAGAAAACTCTGCTCACTTCCTACTACCATGGGTACCAATCATGCATGAAGTTGTAGAAGTTTTTTCTTTCAATTGGGCCAAGATATTATCAGAAAGTTTGGCCAAGAAAATCATAGATTATTAGTCATTGAAAGACAAAGGGAAACCTTCCTCTTTCTACATGTCATCATACATTATGGATGCTATTTTATTTATGACGTCGTTTCCTCTGATGAGCTAGAGCTAGACTCCGACCAACGCTATGCCCATACATTTATATCACTCCAAGCTGTGGGAGGATAAAGAAAAATATTTCTTCTACGAAATATGCAACTATGTGGTGGTGTCGAGGAATATCGATCTCTACAGTTTCCCGCCTCCTAGGATGTTTGATAAAATTATGACTAACCAGGGGAAAATAGCGGACTTGTATATTGAGGAACATTTCTCCTACATCAGGTTTTTTGGGTGTTCAGTTCCCCCACATGCTTTACCAAAGTTTCTACCAGATTGGCTGGTGTGACAGGAGGTGGCATATCAAACTGTGACAGGAGGAATCAACAAAGAATTAAAAGCAATGCAGAAAAAGGTATGGCCAACTTTCCCTTTACAATTTGGTATGTTCTCATTATTAGATTTTGGCCACTCCAAAGTGGAGGTCGCAGCCCTAGAATACATTAAGTTGGTCAATATTGAATTCAAGAAGCATGATCCCCATAAGATCATGACAAACCACCTGGCTCTATACAATATAAAGAGATACGAGCATGAAGACTCCCCACAGGAAATGTTTCGGGGAGTAAGGTCGTACCAGGATGTGTTGAGAAGAGTCCAAACTTTGGCTTCAGGTCAATTAGCCGAGTTCTATAATTTCCAAAGACATTGAAGGAACAATTTACCTAAAGTCTTACAAGGAGAAACCCAGACACCTCCATCTACACAGGAAGTTGTGACTGAGGGTTTAGAAACAAGAAGTTATAGCGGACAAGACACTTAGGAAAATTTGAAGAAAACTGAGGTTTTAACACAAAAAGTGGACATTGCATTTTCAGATCCGCCTGGTAATCAAGCGAGAGTTCAATATGAATATTTGATAAAAGACGGACATGATACATCACTGTCCACACCAAACAAATCATCTACCAACGTAGCAGGGAAACAACCATCCACCAAGATAGGTTTCCCTATCAAGTCATTTATACCCTTACAATCCAGCCAAGGAAATCTAAATGTTGAAGTCGTATTCATAGAAGATATTACTTCAATTACCGTAGAAGAAATGCCTCCCTCAAACTTCTTTTTCAAAAATAAGAGGAGGGCCATAGTGAAAAAAGAGACGCATCAAAAGGATGGTGCAACCATCAAAATACATAGAGTGTTGTATGATGGAAATGCTTTAGATGAGACAGATTTCAAAATGGAAATGGCAGGCTCATTGGGATATTTCACCATGACAAATCAGTTGTCGGTAGGAAATCTCGCGGAGCAACTGAAACAAAGAAATCTGTTGGTAAGACATTTGCAGGACCAGAAGGAAACCATGGAAAGAGATGTGAGGAATCATATGAATAAGGATTTTGAAAAGATCTGACTGGATAGCTGACTAGGCTTGGACACCTCATCGTCTACTTGATTAGATTGCAAAGCTCTTCCCATCAAAGGTTACTTGGAACACTGACTTTGAGTAATCTTCGGTATACTTCATCCATATCCGTGTACTTGGAAAAAGTTGGCTTGATGATAAAGATGTACCAGATCTCATGTTGTATATTGATGTCTAAATGTAAAGTATCTAAGAATGCCTTGCTCGTGATACTGCCTTGTATTCCTGAGAATTTTGAGCTATCCTTAGCCATAGTGGCTAGTTTCTTTTTGTAATCGGCAAGCGTCATTAACTTGTCATTTATAAATCTCAAACCAGGAAGGCATTTCTTCTGCAGAGCTTCGATCTTGCTGAAAAATCTTTGCACTCTTGCGTCCATGGTCTAGACCTTTTCCTCTAGCTGTAACATCAGTCCTCTCTTGGTCAGGACCCTCTTGACCTCAAGGATGGTCTCTATTCTATCTTCAATCCTCAACTCCTCTAGCTCCTCTCTGGTTTTGGAATTCATAAATTTGATGATCTCAGTAGCTTCTGTGGGCATATCTCCCAGTTCTGCTCTTATCTTCTTGATAGCTTGTTGACTTTTTTGCACCAGTTCATTTTTCTCGAACATGATTTGTATCATCGGCCATATCTCATTTATGGACTTGGTGATATCCATCCATACACTTTCTTTGACCTCAACAAGTGTTTTGCCTGCCACTGTTTTCTTTTGAAGCTATTGCAATTCCTGTTTTAGCTTGTATGAAGTTTGTTTCTCCCTAGAGTAGCTGGTTTGGAAGGAAGATTTGAGTTCCTAAAGGTTCTCAATCTCCTTTTTGAGTCTTCTAATCGCTGTCTCTTGAAAATTCATATCTTCCATGGATTTATCAAGTTCAACTATTTTCTCCAGAGCTGTCAGTGGAATTGCCGAGGGAATTTCTGCTACAGATGCTATGCTCACTCCTGTGAGTGGAACTGCACTCAGTGGAATGACTTCCATGGGATTTGACTGCTGCTTCTCTTTCACTGGCTTCTCCAATTTTGCTTCTATTTCCTTCAACTGTGCGTTCTGCTCCATGATGAGCTTGAGCATCTCATCCTTTTCCGCTTCAGTCTCTGCTATTTCCTTCTCCTGTGAATCTTCTGTTGGTGGCAGTTTCAAATGTTTCCTTAGAGATGTTATATCGGCATTTTTCTTCTTGAGCATCTCCTCGATTGTTTTCACATTCGATGGATCATATCCAATCTTGAGGACCAGTTCTTCCAACGTTTTAATCCTGTTATCCTTGGCAAAGGATGATATTTTTTCTAACTTCAGTTGCGTTTGGACATTGCTCAGAGATGTCTGTAATTTGGTGGTTGCAGTGGAAGCACTTTCAAACATGGAGAAAATAATTTCCCCAGTCTACCTGTACAGATCCATTTGATCAGTAGGATGCACATCTTTAGTCTGAAATTCAAACGTTGCCCTTTTATAATCAGTGATCGCTTTCGGGTCTAGCACCCGTGCTTGCAAAAATGCCATGTGCATTCTACCCTTTTCAGTGTCGAATGCAGACAACAATCTGTGTTGTGCAGTTGATGTTTGCTTCCAGAACTGAGCATATGTGGTGCTGGTCAGCGTCTGATTTTTCTTTTTGATCATTTCATATTTCTAAAAAATACTCAGTTTTGGTCCTATTTTGCTTGCCTGGTTGGCTGGTGGAGTATTTGTAGGCTTCTTAGGAAACACTGTGGTCATGATCTGCTTGATTCTTGTACTAAGGAGTGACCGATCAACCTCCATAGTTGAAGTGGATTGAGTTCCCTTTTCACCAGCCATGTCAGATGCATGACTATTTTTTGGCCTCTTGGTGTGTAATTGGAACTCTTCAGACGATACTTCAGTGATGGAAGGTGAAGTGTCCTTCCTGGGCCTTTTCTCCTTGGGAATATGAGGCGTAGTCGTCTGTGATACAGTGACTGAACGGTCCTGCTGTTCCATCTCAACCAAAGTGTTTAGCTCCCATTCTGTCTGGTTTGCGAACTTCTCTATCTCAGGCCTGGATGTGTGGACATATGGGATATTTTTATTCTTCACTCTCATCTCTGAAATTATTCGTAGGGGTCATAATGCCATATGACGCTAACAAAAAAATTCAACTCCTTTAACAATCTATCTACTTCTTCCCCAGCACCTCGACTATTGCATATGAAAGACCCAATCTTACCTTTGATTCTGAGCTGTTGCTTATTCTTCAGAGACACAAAATGTATGTCGTCTGAGTTGATCATCTGCCTTATGTACTCTAGGGAAAATATCCTCACGGGTAGATACTTGGGTAACTTGTATGGAGCCAATTCGCACCCATACCCTCTGATCTCTGTGTGGTCTTGGTACAGGTACCAGTATCCCATTTTTGTAAGGTATGAGAAGTGTAGGATCCTCTGAATTTCCTCATTTATCCTCAGCTCAAGTCTGCCATTGAGCATGCTAACCACAAGATGGTAGACCTGCTCAATAAATTGCTTGAAGCTGAATTCTGTAGAATTGTGTCTTAGCAACGAAGTCCACGATGTCACCGCATGTGGCCTCCCATCCTTGTCCATATTTTGTATCGAAAAGGAGAATTTGTCCACTTGAAATAATATGAACATGTAAGCCAATATTGAGGAATACCGGAACATGCCTTCTGTGGCGAAATTTGAGAATTGCTCATGAATGTTTTCTTCCAGGAAGGTGTTGTAGTCGAACTGAGTGGTGGGTTTCTCATCTGTGGAGAAGATGGACAGAAAACCCAGTATGGGTTCATCCACCCATTGATCCAAAAAATACCCAATAAGGGCATAGAGCGATGAGATGACCTGGTTTCCCTTCACTGAGAACAAGGATGAAGGATACGTGGGATTTGTAGTAGGAAGATGAGCGACTTGTGGGAGAAAAAGCTTGAAAATATGAGCTCTTTGGGGGAATGATAATTTCTGGTATAGTTCTGTGATGATTTCAAGGTTGAAAGTGTTGGACACACCTACCACACTTAGAGGGGGGGTGAATGAGTGTGGGGCTCTTTTTCCCAAAACTTCCCTCTTGCACAAAACTCATCAATTAGCATTCAACATTTATTCATTAC
>JZKD02S0763219.1:441665-463362 GCA_000966675.3 Picea glauca
GCGTGTTGACAACCTTGACTGCTCCATAGCCATTGACTGCTCCATAACCAACCGATTGCCATCAATGACAACCTTGACCATCTGCGTCATCTCTGCTATAGCCATATTCCCAACATTCTCATCCTGAGAATTCCTGCAAGGAGTGCAGTGAACGTCCGCAAGGTGTGCATTGACGTGGGTCTGATTTTTATCTTAGAAAGCTCAAGAGAGATACCGTTGTTCTCATACCAGCAGAAGTGCAGGTGAAGCACAGAGCTGTGCAAGGTGTGCGCAGGCTAGTTGACACCTTAGCACCTATCAACTAAGGTGAAGGTTGAAGGGATACTATTGCAAGGAGTGCACAGAGTCGAGGACTCAAATAATCAGAGGTTATTTGAAAGTTTGCCACAAGGAGTGCGAACAGGGTCCCTTTTGAGAGACTTGAGGTTACAAGTGAAAGCTTAGGAGGGTTAGTACCTTTGAAGTGTTCAAAGGGAGACAGGGATCGAACTCATCTCAAAGAAGTTAAGTTCAGGTGGAAGGACGTCGAGTCATTTTGGACAGAGATTCTTGAGGAGTGAATCGAGCGGTCAGAATTCTCCGTGGAGAATTTGCGAAATCGCGAGGACCGTAGGATCCAGTAGAGTTTCAAGGTTGTTAGAGGTCAGTAAAAACCATCTCCCAGGATCTGAGAGTCAATATGAGTCGTTGATCTCGTTTCAACCCATGTCGTTGGATCACTTTGTGAATTCGGGGTTCGTGAGCTCAGAGGGTAGACCAAATTCTTGGTTTCGCAAAGTTCTGAGTTTGTGAGGAACATGGAAGGAGATATGGACTGTTGGATCCAAGCCATGGGAGAACAGTTGGATCAGAACCCCGTGGAGTATTGCGTATCGGGGGCTTGGGGGTTGAAAGAATTTCTTTTCAACTGCGAGGACGCGAGGTGCTGAGAATTG
This sequence comes from Picea glauca, assembly GCA_000966675.3. Taxonomy (NCBI): domain Eukaryota; kingdom Viridiplantae; phylum Streptophyta; class Pinopsida; order Pinales; family Pinaceae; genus Picea; species Picea glauca. The sequence continues at coordinate 442,601 of JZKD02S0763219.1, forward strand.
AGGGCTCGTAAAACACGTGGCACATCCGTAGGTGGGGACCGCGTGGCTTGCAGGTGGCATAACAAAAAGCTCCCAGAGAAAGAGAGAAGTGGGTGACAGGTGGCGTGTACTCATCGCATTGAAGGAGTCAAACCATTGGTGACTTATGATGTCTCGGGGTTTCACAAAAGAAGAGCACGAGGCCCAACACTCCAACTCGTGAAGTCGCGAGTTGCGAGTAGTGCTAAAGGAGTCAACCCATTGTTGACTTATCGCGTCTTGGGGTTTCGCAAAGGAGGAACACGAGGACTCGACATTCCAACTCGTGAAGTCACGAGTTGTGAGGGGTGATAAAGGAGTCAACTCATTGCTGACTTTCATGTCTCGGTAATTTGCAGAGGAGGAGCACAAAGGTTTGACACTCCAACTTGTGAGGTCGCGAGTTGCGAGCAATGCTAGTGTTTATCCCTAGCCGGAGGTTATGTGCGGAAGGCGCTAACAAGGGGATCCATACCCGTATCGCATCTTGGGTATCGTCGTTTGGAGGAAGAGGAGTTGAGGGTCTTTGACTCATGAACTCGTGAGTTGCGAGAAGCACTTGCACTAAGGTAAGGTTGTGGTCACATGGAGATGTAAAGCTCGCACCTGGTGTCAAGTTGTATAGGGAGGGTTTTCATAAAGGACTCGTGGATTCATGAAGGTTCCAGCAGGGAATCAAAGGAGCTGCTTTGGCTCGGGGAGAATTCAGAACGATCCTGTGCGGATATTGGCCTGAGGGTCAGGGGTCTGCATCATTTGGTATCAGAGCTACAAAACAAATTCTTTGCTTTCTGTAGCAGAGAGAAAAGAGAAAAATGTTACAGCCATGCCGCCGAGAAGAAGAGACAGACCAATGCCTGATCCAGCAATGGAAAGGGAAATGCGCAAATTACGTGCCAGGCTTGATACTATGGAGACAGCATAGAGGCACACAATCGACGCTAGGGATATCATCGAAGCTGAAAGTGAAAATGAAGGTGGAAACGAAGGAGAAGAAGTTGCAGCCGAAGATGCTGCTGAAGAACGCCTATTCAAGGTTGTTGCAAGGACAGGTGCTAGAAAAAAAATGGACATTCCCATGTATGAGGGAAACTTGGATGTTGAAGAACTTCTAGACTGGATTAGAGATCTAGACAAGTACTTCGACTACGAGGATGTTGAGGAAGACAAGAAAGTCAAACATGTCGCTACTAGACTGAAAGGGCATGCAACACTATGGTGGGATGAACTGCAGGCTGACAAATGCTACAAGGGAAAAAATAAAATCAAGAGCTCGGGAATGGTTGCAAAGATGAAAGCCCAGTTTATACCCAAGGATTATCAAATCACTCTATTTCAGAGGATGTATAATTTGAGACAGAAGCTGGTGTTAGTGAAAGAATACATGGAAGAATTCTACAAGATAAACATCAGAGCAAGTCATCGAGAAAGCGATGATTAAAAAGATGCTAGGTACATGAAGGGTCTACGATATGACATTCAATATGAGATGAGCATGATGACCATCCAAAATGTGGAAGATGCTTATCAGATAGCACTGAAAGCTGAAGAGAAGCCGAGCCGGAAGCAAGGTCAAAGAGGCCGAGGTAGAAGTCAAGCCAGAGGCAAAAAAATTGCCCAAGACAGAACTCAAAAACCTAAAGAAGAGGGGAAGAAACCTCAAAATCAACCTAAGAGAGGAGGAAGCTCAAAAGGAAGGCAATATGCTGATAGAAATACTTTTCCTCGAGCCAGAGGAAGAGGCAGAGGTGGTGAAGTGAAATGCTTTGTCTGTGGAAAAATCAGAAATAAATCCTATGAGTGTCCATATAAGAAGAAATATGGTGGTCAAACTCACATTGCCAAAGCTCAAGGACGGAATGTTGAGGTAGAAGACACTGAGGGAAGAAGATCTTTGATGATGAGGAAAGTTCTCTTGAAGCCAGAGAAGGAGGCAGAGAACCCTGCCCAAAGAAACAATATGTTTCAGACTACTTGCAAAACCAAAGATAGGGTATGCAAGGTCATAGTGGACAACAGTAGCACATATAATCTCGTATCTACAGAGATGGTAGAAAAGCTAGAGCTGGAGACTATTGTACATCCAAGCCCATACAGAGTTTCGTGGCTACAAAAAGGACATCAGGTAAATGTCACTAAATAATGTTTAGTTGAATTTAAAATAGGAGGATATAAGGATGAAATATTATGTGATGTCATTCCAATGGATGTTTCTCATCTATTGCTGGTTAGACCATGGAAAAATGATAGGAACGTGGTTCATGATGGGAGAAATAACACATACACCTTGGAGAAGAATGGTAGGACACACATGTTGTTGCCGATTAAGAACCAAGAGGTGAAAACAGAGATGAGAAACACTGTACTTCTTGTGAGTGGGAAGGAACTTATTAATGAGGTTAAGAAGAAGGAGGACACACAATTTATTGTGGTCAGGAAGCCTAAAATTGTTTTTACTAGTACAAGAATAGATGATTTACTAGAGGAAATTCAGGAGTTGCTGGGAGAGTTTTCTGATATAGTAGTGGACGAACTACCTTGTTCGTTGCCACCTATCAAGATTATAATCCATCACATCGATCTTATACCCGGAGCCAGTTTACCGAACAAATCCATGTATAGGTTGACACCGCAGGAAAATGAAGAAGTTAAGAGACAGGTCCAGAACTTAATGGACAAAGGATTGATTCAGGAGATCTTGAGTCCATGCGCTGTTCCGACAGTGCTCAGCCCAAAGAAAGATGGAGGTTGGAGAATGTGTACAGACTCAAGGGAAATTAATAAGATTACCATAAGATACAGATTTCCATTGCCAAGGATGGACAACTTGATGGATTTCTTGAGTGGAGCAAATTTTTTTTCAAAAATTGATTTGAAAAGCGGATATCATCAGATTAGAATGAGAGAAGGTGATGAATGGAAGAAAACATTCAAGATGAATGAGGGGCTATATGAATGTCTTGTCATTCCATTTGGATTAACAAATGTTCCCAGTACTTTCATGATATTGGAACGAAGTCCTGAAGGATTTCATTGGGAGATTCATCATTGTATATCTGGATGATATATTAATTTTCAGTAAAATTGGAGTAGAGCACTTAAAGCATTTAGCTGCAATAATGAGGAGATTACAACAAGAGAAATTGATGATCAATGTGAAGAAATCATCATTTATAAGGAAATAACTCATTTATTTGGGTTTTGTTATCTATGCAAATGAGTTGAAGATGGATCCGAAAAAGGTAAATGCGATTAAGAATTGGCCATCGCCGAAGAGTGTACTTGAAGTTAGAAGCTTCCATGGCTTGGCTAGTTTCTATAGGAAATTCATCCGAAATTTTAGTGGAATTAGCACACCAATGATGGATACGGTGAAGAAAAGACATAAATATTTTCACTAGATGGAGGAAGCAAAGAAGAGTTTCAATCTGCGGAAGAAGAGGATTACTAAGCAACCGATTCTGGTTTTGCCAGATTTCAACAATACATTCCAGGTCAAGTGTGACGCGAGTGGATTTGCAATTGGAGTGGTCTTGAGCCAAGTCAATAGGTCGATCATGTATTTCAGTGAAAAACTGAATGAAGCGAAGATTAAGTACTCCGCATATGACAAAGAATTCTATGCAGTCATACAAGCACTGAAGAAATGGAGACACTATTTGGTTCCCAAGGAGTTTTTTTTGTACAGTAATAATCATGCTTTACAATTCATGACTCAACAGGAGAAGTTGAACCAAAAACATGCTAAATGGGTTGAATACATGCATAATTTTACTTTTGTGATTAAGCATATTTCTAGAACTGCTAACAAAGTTGCTGATGCTTTGAGCAGGAAATGTTTGCTTATGCAAGAATTCAAAATCAAGACTTTGAGTTTTGATAACCTCAAAGAAATGTATAGGGATGACCCAGATTTTAAGGAAGCATATGAGGCATCTGAGAATCCAATTCTCAGGGAAAGAAGCCACTGGACCGAGTATATGATCCAAGATGGATTATTATTCAGGGGCAATCAACTATGTATACCAAAATGCTCCATGAGGGAGAATCTGCTGAAGGAAAAACACAATGGAGGATTGGCTGGACATTTCGGTCATGATAATAAGTTCTCAAAGTTGAATGGCTCATATTTTTGGCCAGGGATGAGGACAGATGTCAAGAAATTTGTGGACAGATGCAGAATTTGTTAGCACACAAAAGGAAAAAGGAAGAATACAGGGTTATACCAACCATTACCCATACCAGAAAGGCCGTGGGACGCAGTGAGAATGGATTTCATATTGGGACTGCCAATAACACAGAGAGGATATGATTCAATCTTTGTAGTTGTAGACAGATTTTCCAAGATGGCACATTTCATACCATGCCAGAAAATCAGTGACGCAACTCATATTGCAAACCTGTTTTTCAAAGAAGTCGTTAGACTTCACGGATTTCCAAAGAGTATCATTTCTAATCGAGATACCAAGTTCGTAGGACATTTCTGGAGGACCTTATGGAGGAAGCTAGGGACAAAATTGTCATTTAGCTCAGCGTATCATCCTCAGACGGATGGGCAGACAGAAGTCATGAACAGGAGCTTGGGAGATTTGCTGAGGAGCTTAGTGACTGAACACCACAGTTAGTGGGATCACATTCTGCCACAGGTGGAATTCGCTTACAATGATTCATTCAACAGAAGCATAGGGCATAGTCCATTCCAGATTGTATATGGAATGCAGCCAAGGGGAGTTTCTGAATTGAAAGATTCGGAACAAAATGAATTCATGAGTGCTAGTGTAGAGGACTTTGCAGAAGGAATGAAGGAGCTTCACAGCCGAATTAAGGAGTGATTAGAGAGTTTAAGTCAAGAATACAAGCGGAGAGCAGATCAACATAGGCGATATCTTCAATTTGAAGTTGGTGATCTGATTCTTGCGCATTTGAGGAAGGAGAGGTTACCAAGGGGAACATATAACAAACTGAAGATGAAAAATATTGGACCATGCAAGGTCATAAGGAAATTTGGGGCAAACACATATCAAATTGAATTACCCGATGGGGTCGAAATCTCACCGATATTCAATGTTGCGGATTTGTAACCTTGCAGAGCCGAAGAAGTAGGAGCAGAGGAGGAACAAAAAGAGGTTCAATGGACAAAACAAATGGTTGTAGCTGAAAAACCATAGATGGAAAGCATAATTGACAAGAGGATTAGCAAGAAGACCAGGAGGAAGGAGTATTTTGAATACTTGGTCAAATGGAAAGGACACCCAGTTGAAGATGCCAGTTGGGAGGATGAAGCAGAAATTCATAGGCATGGACAGACCATGCAAGAGATCATGAACAGGAGTTCATGAAAATTTTCAAGTAAGGGAGTATGATGCAGGAGCATCGTAAGTAGCCAACCAAGAAAGCATAAAGGCGGAAGACAGCTGGGAAAAGCACCAGCGCACATGTTGAATTTTTTTTGAAAAAGTAATGAGCGGATATTAATGTAATAACTAGGGGAAGCGTACTTGCATGTTGTAAACAGATCTTGAGCGATTTTCTCTCATCTGTCGGATGTAATAGACATTAAGTCTGTTTAATGAAAGTAGGTAGATTTGAATTAATAGATTAGATAATTTTAGAAGCGTAGGAGGGAAAACGGATATAGACACCCTCACCCTTGTATCATAGTAGTAGTGAACATTATTATGATAATTCAGAGAATTCATAAGCTGTAGAGTTGTAGTAGAGAGTTGTAGAGAAGAACCCATGTACATGATCACTTGAGTTAATATATAAATCTTTGAATCAAATTTTCATGGTGTTATGATGTTTACTGTTTACATTGGTTGAATGGTATGTTTACAGTTGTTTTACTTTCTTTGTTATGCATTTGTTTCAATGCTATGCTTGTGTGTATGATTTCATGTTGAATATATGAAGTTTGAGAGAGGAGAAGAATAAGTTTCAATTGTTTCTCATCCTGAGAATTCCTGCAAGGAGTGTAGTGAACGTCCGCAAGGTGTGCGTTGACGTGGGTCTGAGTTTTATCTCAGAAAGATGAGGAGAGATACCGTTGTTCTCATACCAGCAGAAGTGCAGGTGAAGCACAAAGCCATGCAAGGTGTGCATATGCTAGTTGAAGCCTTAGAACCTATCAACTAAGGTGAAGGTTGAAGGGCTACTGTTGTAAGGAGTGCACAGAGTCGAGGACTCAAATAACTAGAGGTTATTTGAAAGTTTGCCGCAAGGAGTGTGAGCAAGGTCCCTTTTGAGAGACTTGAGGTTACAAGTGAAATCTCAAGAAGGTTAGTACCTTTGAAGTGTTTAAAGGGAGACATGGATCGAACTCATCTCGTAGAAGTTAAGTTCAGGTGGAAGGATGCTGATTCAATTTGGCCAAAGATTCTTGAGGAGTGAATCGAGCGGTCAGAATTCTCCATGGAGAATTAATGAAATCACGAGGACCATAGGATCCAGTAGAGTGCAAGGTGGTTAGATTCGAGTAAAACCCATCACCCAGGATCCGAGAGTCAATATGAGTCGTTGATATCGTTTCAACCCACGTCGTTGGATCACTTTGCGAATTCAAGGTTCGTGAGCTCGGAGGGCAGACCAAATTCTTGGTTTCGCGAAGTTCCGAGTTTGTGAGGAACAGGGAAGGAGATCCAAACCATTGGATCCAAGCCACGGGAGAACTGTTGGATCAGAACCCAACGGAGTATCACGTATCAGGGGCTCAGGGGTTGAAAGAATTTCTTTTCAACTGTGAGGACGCAATGTGCCGAGCGCCGAGGGCTCGTAAAACACGTGGCACATCCGTAGGTGGGGACCGCGTGGCTGGCAGGTGGCGTAACAACAAGTGCCCAGAGAAAGGGAGAAGTGTGTGACAGGTGGTGTGTACTCGTCTCATTGAAGGAGTCAAACCATCGGTGACTTATCGTGTCTTGGGGTTTCGCAAAAGAAGAGCACGAGGCCCAACACTCCAACTCGCAAAGTGGTGATTTGCAAGTAGTGCTAAAGGAGTCAACCCATTGTTGGCTTATCGCGTCTTGGGGTTTCGAAAAGGAGGAACACGAGGAATCGACATTCCAACTCACAAAGTCACAAGTTGCGAGGGGTGCTAAAGGAGTCAACTCATTGCTGACTTTCGTGTCTCGGGGATTCACAGAGGAGGAGCATGAAGGTTCGACACTCCAACTCGTGAGGTCGTGAGTTGTGAGTAGTGCTAGTGTTTAGCCCTAGTCGGAGGTTATGTGCGGAAGGCACTAACAAGGGGAGCCATACCCGTATCGCATCTCGATTATCGCCATTTGGAGGAAGAGGAGTTGAGGGTCTTTGACTCACGAACTCGCGAGTTGCGAGAAGTGCTTGCACTAAGGTAAGCTTATGGTCGCATGGAGATGTAAAGCTTGCGCCTGGTGTCAAGTTGTATAGGGAAGGTTTTCATAAAGGACCTGTGGATTCATGAAGTTTGCAGCAGGGAATCAAAGGAGCCGCTTCGGCTCAGGGAGAATTTAGAATGATCCTGTGCAGATCTTGGCCCGAGGGTCGGGGGTCTGCATCACATGGCCCATCTACACTATAGACAAATTTAATTTCCTCACACATAGATTTTTCCTAGGACAATGGCATGGGCCTCAAGAACCATCAATGGTTCAATAAACCACTAAAGGCCACAATCTCTCTCTCACAGGCCAAAGATTCATTATGCAAGGCTTGTGTGATGACCTTCAGCTATGCACATGGGCTAAGACCCTAAAATTTAGACTCATATCTCACTCACAAGCTAGAGATTCCCTATACAAAGCCTTTATGGTGACTTGGGCCTCATGCATCACCCATGAGACCTAAAGGAAAATGCTATGACTTAATATCATGGCTTTGGCCTTGAACCATTTCTAACCTCCTAGAACCATCCATTGTGTGCCAAAATTTGAAATGGGTACCATATCCCATTAGTATGTCAAATATTCCATACGCGTGGCTTGTGTGGTTGTGTAGGGCCTCATACATAGACCATGAGATTTAAAGAAAAAAATTGTGGCTTAGGACCTTACCTTTCATCCTTGAACCATCACATGAAACCCTATAACCATCCGTGGTGCACCATACCTCAAAATGGGGACCATATCCCACTAGTATTTCAATGATTTCCTATTCATGTTTTGTGTGGTTGTATAGGTCCCTAAGCCCCATATACAAGTGTTATGCCCCAAGAGTGATCCATGATCTTTTGATTGTGACTTATAAAGAATTGTATTAAATGAGCATAAATTAAAATGCACCAGTAAAGAAGGGAAATTTAGAAATGAAGAGACATAAGCATCAGATCTGAACACAAAAACTTGATAATGGAATTCGTCCTTGGTGGACTACGTCTCCGAGTCTTGCTCTCAAATGGGTGGGCTCTTTTACTAACTCAGCAAAATAATTTTGCAAATAAATGAATATATCTCATTCTTAAACCAAGTTGCAGAAATAATGCTCAAATAAGAAAACAAACATCACCAATGGATTTGTGGCGACGAATTACCCAAAAAATTGTCTGGGTTTTTGTGCTTGATGCAACCTGTAATAATGATAGAACTTTTCTCAAAATCCATGCTCATGGATGTATGACCGCGCCTCTGCCTTGGTGGATGGTGAACTCAGCTTTAAAAGAATTCTCGGCAGATGGATATAACAATGTGACCATTGGGTGGATTGGTATGGGCGCTAGAGTTAAGTCGTTGGTTATGGGGAGGTCCCGGGGTCAAACCCCATGGGATCCCATTTTGGTGTATGGTTATAAATCTGACTAAATTTAGCAAGTGAATTTATACATTCAGTAGTATTCACTAGATATGGCAGACCTCTGCCAGATTTGGCGGGGTCCCTCCATTATCCATTTTGAATTTTCGGATACGAGTTGTCCTTGAGAAAATCGGGGATGCCATGTGTCGCCCGCTGATTGGGTCACATGGAATCTTCTCATTGGTCCACCTGGATACTTGATGTCACATGCAGTCACTGTACGAGACACGTGGCGCTCCCTGGATGGTGCCATGTGGCATCTCCTGGGGGTGCCATGTGACACTTTCTGATTGACCCACGTGGACCCCTGAAAAGTCCAATGGCAGGTGACACATGGAAGCTTGTGGTGATGTTACGTGGCATGTTGACATCAACATCTGTATGATGATGTCACCCTACCGTGTCAGATGCTGACGTCAATAGTACAAACGATGAGGTGTCCCTTGTTGATTGGTCCTAGTTGACCGCAACTTTGTCCGCCAATATCTTTCAAACCGTAACTCTGTTTGATGAGTCGTTTGCGTCGTTGGAAATCTTGCGACGCCCTCTTCGTGATCATGCCATTTTCGCTAAGTTTTGAGAACTATCTACTGAAGCCATTCTATCTACTGAAGCCATTCTAAGCATTTTGAGTTGCCTCTATGAGTTATGAGTTATGAGTTATTCTTAGCCTTCTCTGGATCCTTTTTGGATCACGCCTTCGCATTGAGATATTTTTGGACCACCAAAAGATTTCATCAATAAACTAGTAAGTGAGGGAAGAGTTCCCTCACTTTGTCCTTCTCGATCCACTTTTCCTTTCTTGGATGGGTACCTTTTAGGCATACTCAAAGATAATCAACATCACCCCTGCATGAAGTCCTTGTTCCCTTATCCAGGATGATATATTCTTGTAGCTCATTCAAGTACTCAGGTGCAAACTCATCAACTCATGGAATTGAAACTTCCTCATCTTGATCCATGATCATGGGAGGCTCAAAAAAGTTTCAAGTTCTCAACATTCACAACTGAGTAAATCTGGATATAATGTGGAAGATCTAGACGAAAAGAATTGGTACCTCTTTTCTCTAAGATAGTGAAGGGTCTATAACGAATGGGATTGAGTTTCTTGCCTTCACCCTTCAATCTCTCCTTGTTGATGTGAAGCCATACCCAGTCTCCGACCTGGAACCGATGATCAACCATGTGCTTTCCGTGCCAAGATTTGTACTGTGCTTGACTTTTCTCCAACTGTTCCCTGACTGCCTGGTGTATCTGTTGAATCCTCTGGATGAACTTGTGGGTGTTGGAATTTGGTGATAGCGAATTCCTCCAAGAATGGATTTTAGATCCTATTATTCAGTGTTGGTTGTAACTAATGAGACGAAGTTAGAATATGGATATGAGAACATTCAATAGTCAATTTCTTATGTAACTTGATATAAATTCATATATGCACGTAGAGGATAGGATTGGGATGAGTAGAGTGAGCCTATTGTAATTCTTCATGCTATGAACAATAATAAAATCGATACCTCTGCTTGGTGGACATAGCCCAACAATTGGGTGAACCACGTAAGTGCTCGTGTTTTATGTTTGATCTGTTTATGTAATGTTTCCGTTGTGTATTATTTTTCGATTTGGTGGCTGCAAGGTTAACAATTGGTATCAGAGAATTGTTGGATTAGCCATTGTTGATGAGCAGAATCTCTGCGTAGGGACTGTCGATTCCAAATCAACGCGAGGGTTGATTGGTAAAGGGAGTGTTGTTTTTAAAGGGAGAGCTGGGTTATCTACCAAAGGAAGTGCGGATCTGATCTCTTGCTAGAGGGAGTGCTACTTCCAAGTTAACACAGGGATCCCCTAGTGGAGGGAGCACCGATTTCAAATGATCCTTATTAAATTTTAGAAGCAGTACTTCAGTGTTGGCCTATATACTGGAAGGGAGCGTCGACTGTATTTATCCCTTTCATGAAGATGTGATACTTTGATGAAGTTATCACCATTCTTCTTCAATGCGAATATTAAATTTGGATGCCTCCTGATAGTTATCAGTTTTTAAGAAGTCCCATCATGAAGAATTAGCAGCGAAGTTCCCATGAGAGAACTCATGTGAACTGAACATCTTGCACAATATATATCCCATGGGCATAACTTCTTGATCCTCCCCATATTATATCATGTTAATGTTGTGAGAGGGAATTGACAAGATGGGATCATATGCAGCTAGATGGCTAGATCTCCATTCTATGATCAGCCTCGCAACAACTGGTATGAAAGGGAGGATTAACAAGAGTACAAAAAACAAAGGCTGAGAAGCAATAGAACGACTAAGATGGAAAAGACTCAAAGTGCCAAGTTTGAAATTGAGAAGTTCAATGGAAAAAACAATTTTGAGATATGGAAGGTGAAGATGCACGATCTGCTTGTGCAACAAGGCTTGGTGAAGGTGGTTTTGGGAAAATCAAATAACCTCGCGACCATTTCAGATGAAGAGTGGGAAGAGATCGATGCGAGAGCACTGACTGCCATACGTCTATGTTTGGCCAATGATGTTATGTTCAACATTGTCTCGGAGAAGACAACATCTGGTTTATGGATGAAGATGGAAAGCTTGTATATGAAAAAATCCTTGAAGAACAAGATCTTCCTAAAAAGACAATTGTATAGTGTGTGCATGAGGGAAGGTACAAAAATATCTAATCATTTAAACACTTTTAATACTCTTTTAGTCCAGTTGACTAGCATGGGAGTGAAATTCGAATCTGAAGAAAAGGCAATTACATTATTGTGTTCTTTGCCTGAGTCATGGGATCACTTTGTTACCTCTATTAGTTTCAGTTCAACACAAAGTATTGAGTTTGATGTTATTGTTGGAGCTTTACTGTCTGAGGAAATAAGGAAGAAATCTAATCTAGAAACCTCTACATCTGAGGCGATGGTGGTCAAAGGAAGACCTAAAGAAAGAGGACATGTTCAGAGGGATTTATCTTGATCAAAGTCGAACTTAAGTGATGGTTTTGTGGAAAATCTGGACACTTGAAGAAGGATTGTTGGAAGCGACAACAAGCCTCCAAAGAAGACCCTCCAAAGGAGATGAATGAAGCAAACACAATTGAAACATGTTTAGAAACAAGTTCATGTATGGATGATGAAGTTTTAACAATTGGTATTGTTTCACGTTATGATCAACGATGGTTATTATATTCTGGTGCTTCAAATCACACGTGTCTTCATAGACACCGGTTTATTACTTACCTGTCTATAGATGATGGAATTGTTTACATGGGAAATTATATATCATGCAAAGTTGTGGGAATTGGTAGCATTCGCATTAAGATGCTTGATGGATATGTTAAGATACTAACTGATGTGAGACATGTACCTGAGCTAAGGAAGAACCTAATATATTTGGGAGTATTAGACACTAGAGGATATAAAATTATTGTTCAAGGTGGATTTATGAAGGTCTACAAAGGAATCCTACTAGTCATGAAGGCAAAGAAGGTTGGAAACATGTGTCTGTTATAAGGAAGAACCGAGTCAAATCATGCGACAGCTGTATCCGAGAATGAAAGTGATTTTTATCGACTGTGGAATCAATGGTTGGGCCATATGAGTGAAAGAGGATTGAAGGTATTATCTGATCACAAGTTACTTCCTAGTCTAAATCCTTTAAATTTAGATTTATGAAAGCACTGTATTTATGGAAAAAAAAATAGGTAGAAATTTAAAACCGGAAGACACACTAGTGAGGGAATCCTTGATTATATCCATTCTAATGTTTGGGGACTATCCCCTACTGTTTTGTATGGAGGATCATCATACTTTGTTACTTTTATAGATTATTTCTCTAGGAAGGTGTGTATGTATATGTTGAAAAGAAAGGCTGATGCATTTTCTATTTTCAAGCAGTTTAGAGATTTAGTGGAAAATAACACTAGTAGGTCCATTAAATGTTTAAGAACTGACAATGGTGGTGAATTTACGTCAATGACATTTAAGAACTATTGCAAGGATTTTGGTATTGATAGGCATAAAACTATTTCCTACACTCCTCAGCAGAATGGAGTTGTTGAATGCATGAACATGACTCTTCTAGAGAGAGCAAGGAGTATGCTTAGTAACGCCAACTTGTAGCAGGAATTGTGGGAAAAAGTAGTAACTACAACTTGTTATTTGGTGAATCGATCACTATCAACAACAATAGAGTGCAAGATTCCTGAAGAGGTATGGATAGGTCACCCCTGTAATTATTCTAATCTTAAAGTTTTTGGTTGTGAAGCCTATGCTCTAATTCCAAAACATCAGCGTTCTAAATTAGATCTAAAATAAAAAAGGCTTATCTTTGTTGGATACGGTGATGGTATTAAGGAGTATAGGTTGTGGGATCGTACTGCCCACAATATCACCATTAACAAAGAAGTAATATTTGATGAATCATCTATCATCAAATCAGAGGTAGATGTTAAAATGAAATAGGTAGAAGTACCTAGGTATCAACATATTCAGTTTGAAAATCATTCAACTACAGATGAGAGTGAACATGAACAAGTTTTTGGAGATGTTCACGAAGAGGTTCTTGCAGAGGAAAACATGGATGATGATGAAAATCAACATATTGTGGATGAGCCAAAAAATTCCCTAAGGAGTTCTACACAGGTCAGAGTTTCTCCAAGAAGGTATGATGATTTTGTTTCATTAGTTTCTTTAAGTACTAATGATGATGAACCTTCGTGCTATCAGGAAGCTGTGGAGGGTTCTAACAGTGAAAAATGGAAAGAATCAATGAAGGATGAAATGAATGCTTTAGTGAAGAATGCTACATGGGACTTGGTAGAACTTCCAAGAGACAAGAAAATTGTAGGTTGCAAGTGGGTCTACAAGATAAAGAAGGGTGTTGATGATAAGATAAAGAGGTACAAAGCAAGGTTGGTTGCAAAAGGATATTCTCAGAAAGAAGGTATTGACTTTCATGATATTTTTTTCACCAGTTGTTAAAATTCTTTCAATACGAAGTATGTTAGCATTGGCTGCATTACTTGATTTGGAGTTGGAGCAGCTAGATGTTAAGAATTCTTTCTTACATGGAGATTTGTATGAGGAGATTTACATGGAACAACCTGAAGGGTTCATTCAGAATCACAACAAGAAATTTTTTTGCAGGCTCAAGAAATCATTGTATGGTCTGAGGCAGTCGTCCAGACAATGGTACAAGAAATTTGACTCTTTCATGATGAGCCGGAATTTACAAGGAGTGAGTATGATCATTGTGTTTACTTTAAGAAATTGAATAATGGAATATTCATTATCTTAGTATTATATGTTGATGATATGTTTTTAGCAAGCAAAATCATAACTCATATCAAAAGGTTAAAGGCTCAAATGGCTAGGACGTTTGATATGAAAGATCTAGGAGCAGCAAAGTAAATTTTGGGCATGGAGATATTCAGAGACAAGAGGAATGGTAATGTTTGGTTGTCACACCATAATTATGTCGAGAAAATACTTTTGAGGTTTGATATGAATAGTGTGAAACTAGTTTCTGTATCTTTAGCTTCCCATTTTAAGATTTCTTCAAGTTTATTTCCTAGTACAAAAGAAGAAAAGGAACATATGTCTCGAATATCGTATGCTAATGCAGTAGGAGGATTAATGTATGCGATGGTTAGTACAAGACCATACATTTCACATGCAGTTGGGGTTGTCAGCAGATATATGGAAAATCCAGGTAAAGAGCATTGGGCAACAGTGAAATGGGTACTTCGGTATCTGAGGGGCACAAGTGATTACTGTATCACCTATAACGGTGGTTGTGAGTTAGTATATGGATATGTTGATTCTGATTTTGCAGGTGATTTGGACAAAATGAGGTCAACTTTATGATATGTATGTATGATGGTAGTGCTTCCATTTCTTTACACTATGTATGATGTTAGTGTATGTAGGTCAACTTTAGTAGTGCTTCCATTTCTTTACACTATGGACTAATGCATACAACTCTTTATCATATGTAGGATAGTTAACAACAACTTGGTTAAAAGTTTTAGAGTGGTAACAAATAGGCTTACGATATTGCATTAGTACTGCACCCATGGCGTATCTGCTAACATCTGTCTCGATCTCAAAAGGCTGTTGAGGATTCGACGATGCTAATACTAGTGTGATACTGATCTTTCCGTTCAAAGTGTCGAAAGATTTTTTATGCTTTCCTTCCCACTGAAAAGTGTTCTTCACACTGGTTAAGGCATGCAGAGGATCTTCTATGAAGGAGAATTTGGGAATGAATCTCCTCCAATACTAGACTACACCTAAGAAGCTTCGAGCTTCGGTTACACTTTTTGGCTCAGGCCAATTTATAATTACATCAATTTTGGAAGAGTCAATTTTCAATTGTTCTCCTCCTACAATATGGCCTCAGTATACAAGTGCAGTCTTTCCAAATTCACATTTAGCCAATTTTGCATACAAATTTTCCCTTTGCAAAGTATCCAATACTTTCTTTACATGCCTCAAATGCTCATCCCATGTCTTGCTAAAAACAAGAATTTCGTCTAAATATACAATCACAAAGTCATCTATGAAAGGCCTGAATACATCATTCATCACACACATGAAAGTTGTCAGAGCATTACAAATCCCAAACGACATAACCAACCACTCAAACAATCCCTGTTTGGTTTTAAATACATTTTTCCAAGTATCCTGTTCTGCGACTCTGATTTGATGATATCCACTTGTAAATACAACTTAGTGAAATAGAAAACATTCTTCAACTAATCAAGTAAATCATCAACGCGAGTAAGAAGGTATCAATTTTTCACTGTGATTTTATTTAAGGCCCAGTAATAGACACACATTCGCCATGTGCCATCCTTATTTGGCACCATCACGATCGGAGAACCACAAGGAGATGAATCGGGCCTAATGACCCCTTCATCTAATAATCTCTGTACCTGCTTCTGGATCTCTATCATCTCCACAAATGACATCATGTACATGCCCACATTAGGCAAAGGAGAATCCCGCTGAAGATGTATCTCATGTTGGATTTCCCTCTTAGGAGGTAATCCATCTGGTTCCTGAAAAATATCATCATACTTAGAAACAATATCAATTAATTCATTTTTATGATATATCACACCCTTGGAAAGCATCAGACGTCCCAACATCTTTCTCTTTGACGACCATGAGTACATATATCTTATTAGTGTTTATGAGTCTTTTCATTTGTCATGCACTAACAAGTGTTGTATTTACTCTCATGCTGTGAGATCTAAAAATATATTCCACTCCCTCCTTAGTAAGGTGGTATTTGTTCTCATGTCGAAAGAAGACTTCTTTTCTATCATAAGGATAAGGAATTCCCAACACTATGCCACATATATCAAGTGGTACAACATCCAAATTAACTTCATCAATCAATTTTGAAGCAATAGCAAATATTATCCTACATTGTTTGGTGACATTAAGTTTTGATTTGTCGCATACCCAACCAAGAGGATAAGGTTTTAGATGTGGTTTCGTTTCAAGACCCATTTTCTTGACAAGTGCTTCAGATATTAAGTTTACTTGGGAACCCAAATCAAATAATGTATCTATCTTAGTATGTTTAGATACAACTCTTATGTGAAATAACCCATTCCTCTTCCGTTCATCAACATGAGGTTCATCATTGGAACTAGAAGCATGAAGAGAGTATTTACCTTGTGCTCCAACCGTTGTGATCTTTCCTTCATCTCCTGAATCAAAACCAAGATCTTGCTGTACTGTAACAACGATCTTTGTCTTCCCCTTTCCACAGAACTGTTTTTCTTTCTTTTCCGGATGCAATTTCCAACAATGTTCTTCATCATGACCACTCTTCTTGCAATGAGTGCAAGATGGTTTTTCTCCTTCTCTCAACATTGTAGCGGTATTCTTGTCCTTCCTTTTAAACTTCGTAAAAGTCTTCTGTGGGAAATTGAAAGGTTTCTTTGTGGGATTTTCTTGAACATGTTTCCCCCTATTCTCTAGGTGAGTGGCTTGCACACAAAATTCATCAAGACTAGTGGGGTTAAACAAGATCAAAGTATGTTGAATATAACTATGAAGTGCGCCAATATACTTCATTAAAGTCTCATAAGAATCTAAAGGAATGTTCAATGCAAAATATTTCTTCCTAAATTCTTCTGTGAAACTTTGTAAAGTTTTTCCTTTACTTTGCCTTAAGGATTTCCATTCCATCATTGCTTTATGTAAATACCCTAATGGATAAAATTGCTTCTTGATCGTTGATTTAAATTCCGACCATGAGGAAAGAATCTTATCACACTTACTTTTGTCCTGAAGCTTTCTCTCCCACCATATGAGAGCAGTGCCTTCCAACCGAAGAGAAGCCAATTTCACTTTAACTTCCTCTTCGTGAATATGATGGACACGGAAATAGACTTCAACCTGTCGAATCCAATTATCTAACTTTTCAGGATTAACATCTCCATTAAACATAGGTAAAACAAATTTTACATCAAGCTTTAATAATGGTTTCTTAAAAGAGGATTTATGGCTAGAATGATGAGAATGCTCGGAGGAAGAAGAATTAGAACTCGAAGGTGAAAATGGAGGCTCAGGAGGATCTCCTCCAACCCCTTGGTTTACCAAAGCATCATCATCTGCATGTGCTTCTTTTTTATTCCCTTTATTCTTCATCCTCTTCTCGTAATCTCCATACATTTGCTCGACCATTTCTGACATGCGATAAAAGAAAATGTGAAATTTTTTCTCCTTTTCATCACGCTTGTCCTCTTCTGCCATTTTCTTCCTTCTGGATACATGACCAACTTCAGGATTGAGAGTCTTTAGAGTTCCTTCACCCTTCTTATGCTTGGCCCTACTAAGCATTCACACTCAACAATTCAAGTCAAAGATGACTACTCTGATACCAACATGATCCGAGATCTTTTCATCGTGACTTATAAAGAATTGTATTAAATGAGAATAAATTAAAATGCACCATTAAAGAAGGGAAATTTAGAAATGAAGAGACATAAGCATCATATATGAACACAAAAACTTGATAACTTAGTTCGTCCCTGGTGGACTACGTCTCCGGGTCCTTCTCTCAAATGGGTAGGCTCTTTTATTAACTCAACAAAATAATTTGGCAAATACATGAATATATCTCATTCTGAAATCAAGCTGTAGAAATAATGCTTAGATCAGAAAACAAACATTACCAATGGATTTGTGGTGTTGAATTACCCAAAAATGACTATCTCCATGCTCCGATCCGACTCTGGCACTCCCAGGCCCAAGATGAAATCTATCCCGGTTCCCATGCCCCCTGCAACCTGCAATAATGACAGAACTTGTCTCGAAATCTGTTCCTACAGATGTACGTCCGTGCCTCTCCCTCAGTTGCTGGCAAACTCAGATTTAACAGAATTCTCAAAGGACAGATATAACAATGTGACCGTTGGGCAGATTGGTATGGGCGCTAGAGTTAAGGCGTTGGTTATGGGGAGGTCTCAGGGTCAAACCCCACGAGCTCCCATTTTGGTGTATGGTTATAACTCCGACTAACTTTAGCGAGCGACTTTCTACATTCGGCGGTAGTCACCAGATACGGCGGATCTCTGCCAGATTTGGCGGGGTCCCGCCGTTATCCATTTTGAATTTTCGGATACGACTTGTCCTTGAGCAAATCAAGGATCCCACATGTAGCCCATTGATTGGGTCACATGGAATCTTATCGTTGGTCCACCTGGCTTCTTGATGTCATGCCCAATCACTATAGAAGACATGTGGCGCTCCCTGGATGGTGCCATGTGGTGTCTCCCTGGGGTGCCATGTGGCACTTTCTGATTGGCCCACGTGGACCCTTGAAAAGTCCAATGGTGGGTGACATGTGGCATCCTGTGGTGTTGCCGCATGGCATGTCAATGTCAGCATATGTATGATGAAATCACCTTGTCATGTCATCTTCTGACGTCATGATGACATCAATAGTACAAACGATGAGGTGTCCCCTGCTGACTGGTCCTAGTTGACCGCAACTTTGACCGTGAATATATTTCAAACCATAACTCTGTTTGACGAGCCATTTGCATCGTTAGAAATATTGTGACGTTCTCTTCGCGATCATGCAATTTTCAATAAGTTTTGAGAAATTTGAATTTTTTCCCTTTCTCTGTCTGTTGAAGCCATTATGAGCATTCTGAGTTACCTTTGTGAGTTCCAAGTTATTCTTAGCCTTCTCTGGATCCTTTTTGGATCAAAGAGCTTGGATTTAAACCTCAAGCCATGGCCTGGGCTCCAAGATCCATTGATTGTTTTTCAAACCATGGTCCATGATCTCATCGACTATGATTGAAATCTCGTGTTCCCTATTGATGAACAATTGGGCTATAACCTTCTTTAGGGTTGTGTCAAGGTATGGCACCCATGGAACACATGTAGAAATTGTTATTATTATATAAATATGTATTGTGTGTGTGTTTATATTAGAGATTAAGAATGAAAAATGGATCCCATCTCCAAACATTGCCCACCTAGCTACTAGAAACAAACCATGATGGATGAGGTAGGCTTTAAACATGGAATTCAACCTAGAATAATTTGTGTTTTTTACATTGTTGCATGATAATAGTTTGTAGTGGTTTTATAGGTGATGACCTCTATGTATTTTATCATGTTCCTCCCATATTTCTTTCCCCCTTCAAGTTGTGACAAGAAATTCCTAAGCTCAAGGTTATGCCCTTAGATCGTTGGAATACAATCTTATAATCAATGTATGAGCCAAGCAAGGTTGACTCCTTGCATACCCATATTTTTTTTGTGCAAAATATAAATCCCTCCCCCCCCGCCCCATATATATTTGATGCGAGAAATCATCTTATCATCAACATAGCAGGTTCACATAGCAAAAGGGTCCAATCAGACCTTAGTTCATTTGGTATGTCAAAACCTCTAGCTTTTGACCTGACTTTTCTTACTAGTTTTATGATTTAAATTTAAAATGTAGATGAAACGTAAGTGATCTAAAAATATTCTAATCTAATTCATCCCGGGAGATCTAATAAGAAAAGAAAAGGCAGGGAACCAATGTAAATACATGCAAATGACAAATAGGAGCAAGTTCACAGAATTATTGTTTGAATGAATCTCCAGACCACTATAAACAAACTTAGGTTAACCTACAATTATACTAAAAGTTACAAATTCATATCAATTTGTTAGTTAAA
The DNA here is from genome assembly GCA_000966675.3 of Picea glauca. NCBI lineage: Eukaryota > Viridiplantae > Streptophyta > Pinopsida > Pinales > Pinaceae > Picea > Picea glauca. Next base: position 462,586 of record JZKD02S0763219.1, read on the forward strand.
TAGGATAAGATATCATCAATTAGTTAGCAAAATAGGATAAGATATCATGAATAGATACTAGATGCACGAGAGAAGTCTACAACAAACAGATATTGATTCTCATAGATTTCTAGACGACCATGCACAATAAGAACAATCTACACTAATTTCACAGTATTATTAGAAATCTCCAATAGAATTTGGTGAACAATGGATCTCCATTAACAAAAAAAAATGGTTTACAATGTTAAGTAAAATCCCCCATTTGAGTACAAAAATTCTATTTATGAAATAAGTTGATGGATTTTGGCTTTCCAACACTCTTCAAACATTGGATACCTTCCTTTTGACTCTTTCATTATGATTTTCTTGAGATAATTATATTCAAATTAAATATTCTCAATAAGGTTCCTCTCTAACATTTTTCATTTCATTTTCCTTATTTGACTATTTAATAGAAATTTGAAAACAATATTGAAATAATTACACCCCTTGTAATTCTTGTAACTCTCCCTTTCATCCTTTCACACCCCAACTAGCACATCATGTTATCAACGTTACAATGAAAGGGAGCTCCCTGTAAAGTCATAAACATTAAAAGGCATGCGGAGGGGCATCATAATGTATAATGGCTAACCGCGACAAAAAGGCATGTGGTGGGGCATCATAATATATAATACAAAGGTCCCCGGATGGGGTGACAGCGCAGCAAGGCCGACTACGTGGCGCCGAGGCGGGACAGGGAGGCACAGTCCCCACAGGTTCACGTCAAGCTGTAGTTAATACGCCATGAATCCA
>JZKD02S0763219.1:463412-481198 GCA_000966675.3 Picea glauca
GGGGCCCGGGCACGCTAACAACGAGGCACCTTACGTGCCTTGCTATGTGGAGGAGGAGGCTCCTCCTGAGCCCAACCACCCCGACCCTGCCCCACAGTCTTCCCCACCCCACGCGGACTACCTCAGTCTCTTGTTCGAAGTGCGCCATCTCCTCGCGGACCAGGTCTTCCGCATCGAGTGACTGGAGCAACGAATGGACCTGTTCTTCGCAGCACATTCCAGAGCCGCGCCGAAGAAGCAGTGTCCCACTTGCGCCCGAGTCTACGTCTTCCCTGCTCGATGGAGGCACACCGAAGCTGTCGAAGCGCTCCTGGGTTCCGAGGTCACCTGATGATTATGTTCCCGCTCTGTTTCTGGTTTGGTTTCATTAGCTTTGGTCTGATAATAGTTAGTTTTCTTTGCATTATAGACATAGTTGCATGCACTGGTATCAATTTTGCTATTCCCGGTTTCCTACGGGCGGGAAATAGTCTTGTAATTTTTGAAACAGTCACCCTGCTCTGCAAACATGATGACATGTGGACAAGGATGCCCAGCTGTCTCGGTTTCCTTCCATGGCGGGACAGCTGGCATCCCCGAATATGCTGTATTATGCTTTGGTTAATATAACAGGTTCTGCCCTCTTTTTACTTAAAAAAAAAAAATATATAATACAAAGATGAAAAAGTCGTGTGAGCTAAATCACTTCATGCTTTTCTTCTCAACCATCTCCATGTCTAATTATTATCCAAGGGACAAATACAAATAATATAAAATATTTTCTATTTCACATCGATATTATTAAAAAATGAAACATTATACCATTTTATTTTACCACTTAACTACAATTAAAGTTTTAATAATAATAATAATAATCTATTTTTCATATTATGGCTAAGCTAATATCAAATTGGTATATGAAATCCTTTGTTTATGGGACAAAGGATTCCCTTTGTGGTACATATTTGTTATTTAACATTAGCTATCATCTATTTTAAAACATATATAAATTATTTTCATATTAGCCCTTAAAACTTTTTTAATGAAATTCCACATATAATAATAAAACATTAAAAAATTAGACATCTCTATTTGAATAATAAATATAAACAACAACAAAAAGTATTCAATTTTTTTTTTCAAATTTAAGAACCTTGCATATGTTGACAAAATATTCACATTAAAACTTTGATTGGAAATTTTCACCATAAGAAGGAATCTATTCCGTTACCATATTTAATTTTTAGCATAAAATGAGGGCGTTGTCTAAACATTCTATGTTTTGGTATTTTTCATCGGAATCTCGCGATATAAATGTGGGCGAAATCATAATTTTCTATTATTCAAATAACATTCTAAATGCATAAATTGTTGATAGATCTTCATATGATTGGATTCGAGTTCTTTATATGTATGTTTTAACACAAATTCCATAAGAATAGAGAGAATAACACAAATACCATAAGAATAAAAAGAATAACGTGTTGAGAATGATATAAAGTGATTGAATAACAATTCCATTTTGAGGTGACAACCTCTTTGGCATCTTATTTTTGCAAATTACCCTTGATTCAATCCTTAAAATGAGGTCTCCTTGGTATATATAGAGGAGACAAATGGTAGAATTACAAATAATAAGCCTACAACTAATGACAACAATAATATAAAAATAAAAATGTCATGACCCAAGATATAGGGGATTAACATAACAAAATGTTATATGGTGACATAAAGTTCTCTTAGAAAGGTTGTACATATTTTTTGCTTAGCTATGATAGAATGTTTGTTGAAGTTGAGGAGTTGAATCATCCAAGGAGTAGGAGGGTACTAAGAAAATGGAGAGTCCCTAGAAAAAGACAACAAGCCTTCAAAAGAGAAAACAATATAATATAAAAATACATGTAGAAGTGATGGAGATGGTAGGAGCAAGCAACACAATGGAATCATAGAGGAGTTAAAGAGTGAGATAAATATTTGATGACAATTTGGTAGTGTTATCTCCCAATAAAATTTCATTTTATTCAAGCCTTAGGTAGTTTTTTTTTTAATCTTTGTTTTCCTTAGTCATTCAACATGGTGTGTCCTTCATTGAGTCCAGTCATCAAGTCTTGTTCATGTCAAATGATGTTGGTAGATGACTAAGTGGTAATCAAGGTCATTGTCCTAAGTTTTATTGCTAAAGTCAAGTCATTTACATGCTAAAAGTGAGTTAGGGATTATAAAGAGTCGATTTTGGTCCTTAGTGATCCATCATTACTTTCAAGTCATGATTTGACCTTTGTTTCATCATCATTTTCCATTATGATGAGTTTGTAGCACATTTGGCCAATTTTGTACATGAAGCGCTACCAACTCAACAAAAGTTGACAGCACAACTCATCATTTTTCTACATGGCGTGCTACAAACTCATGTTGTTGCTTTGTTTCATCATTTAAACCCAATTTGATTGGGGAAAGTGTATCAAAGAGGATTCTGGAAGCTCAAAAGTCATCATCAAGTATTCATATCTCCCTCCAAACACTCAGCTATCCATCAGTCTCAAATTTTCCACGGGGATTTTGCATGTTGAAATATTTTCGTTGGTTTTTTGTAAACTGACTTTTGTGTACATAAGTGTTCTCTATAACATATCGATTTTCAGATGGCTCCAAGGAAATATCCTATCCACAGGAAGAGGTCAAGCTCTATGTTCAGGTTCGAACCTACTGATATTACTCTTATTGAGCAAAACCCTAATCATGTAGATTCTTTTAAGTGCATGGGATGCTGGAGGTTTTGTCAGAAGCTCGAAGGATACCATATGGAGGTTTTAGGAGACTTTGTGCATAATTACGAGGGTAAGACACAGGTTGGACCCTTGGAAATTCATTTGACAGTGGATTTGATTGCAAAAGTGACTGAGATTCCTAGGACAGGGGAACTTTGGTTCAAGGTAAGGAGATTAGAAAAGGAGGACTGGTGTCAAGACATGCTCAAGTCGGAGCATAGGGGAGCTGATTTGGTGAAGGGTGTTCCAAGGAAGTGGATGTTAGAGGAGTATGATAAGCTATTGTTCATCATTCAGATATTTTTTACTTGCGAAGGGAGGTACAACTGTATTTTGCAGTACCATTTCAAATTGCTTCTCCACTTCACCGGTAAGAAGGAAATAGACTTATCTTATTTTCTTTTCATGAGTTTGAAAATAATGATTTCATTTACACAACGAAAGCTTGATAGACTTCAAAAATCCATCTTTCACCATGCCTTAATCAAACTCATAGTCATTGAACAGTTGAAGAAGGAATGGAAGGATTGGTCCACTTTCCTATTTGTATCTAATTACCAAATTGACCTACCTATTTCTCCTTCAAAATTCAATATTCCTAGGAAGAAGACTGTAATACCTTCCTCTGCTCCCTCATCTGAAGTAGCACAGTCCTCTCAAGAACCTATTCCTCAAGAAGCTTCACCTGTCCAAGTGTATAAAAGAGATAAGAGAAAAGGAAAGGCTAAAGAGGTAGTTATTGAAGAACAACTAGAGCCTTCTATGGAGCTTCCTCAAATGTAAATTGAAGATAATCCCTAGATTGTCCAAGTTAAAACTGGTACACCATCCCTCAAAAATTCATCCAGAAGAAAACTTGTACTAGCAAAGGAATCTCTTCCAAGCACTGAGGTTATCAAGCCTAGAACTAGGTTGTCAAAATTCAAAGTTTCTCATATTGGAAAGGAAGCACTTGAGGCCATAGTCCAATTAAGTGATTCTCCAACAGAGCCAACTCCAAAGACAGATCAAGGAACTAAAACTAATTGGGCTCAATTACTCAACAATGTAGATAGACAACTCAAAGAAGTTCAGGAGAAGAACCATAAATTACATCAAGAGAATGTTACACTCAACAAACAACTTTCAAGTCAAATAGATGAACTAGCAGAGGAGTGTAATCAACTTCTTTTTCGGTGTTTGAGTCAGATATTTGAGGTCCTTTCTTTTCGGGCGTGCAGTGTTTATTTTGAGGCCTCGGTCAGTGCTTTGAGGTCCTGTTAGGGCATGCAATTTATGGCTTTCTATTCCATGGTTGGAGGACTCCTTTTCTTGTTGTCCCTCTGGTTCCATATCTTAAGGGGTTTACTTGCCTCTCTGGCCTCGTCTGTCCAGATTTTCTTTTGGTCTTCCTCTGCAGTTTTTTATTGGCTGAGTTTGGTGGCTATTTTTTTCATGTAGATTTCAATTGTTTTGGAGCTACTTCTAGAGGGCCATTTTTTATGCATCTTTCTTCCTCTTGGGGTTGAAATTTTTTCTCAGACTAAATGCATTCTCTCTGCATGCATTATTTAGAATGCAATTTTTTTTTCTTTTAATAAAAGTTACTCTTTTTTCCTTCGGAAACAAAATACCCCAATTAAGACACATCATACTTTTGTTTCCTAATATGTTCTTATTGGACTCTTCCCTAAGGGAAATAAGGTTGATAAGATGTATCAATATTAGACTCTTCCCTAAGGAAAACAAGGTTGATTAGATGTATCAATAGTATACATGTGTATTGCACTCTTCCCTAAGGTAAACAAGGTTTCTTAGATGATTCAATAGTATAATATGTGCGTGTTGCACTCTTGGCTAAAGGGAGTGAGGTTGATTAGGTGGAACAATGGTGATTTGAATAGTATAAAGATGATTATTTTCCGAAGAAGAATTTGATTTCCTTATCAAAACATCTTTTTACAAATGATCTATGTGTTTCCTCCTAACGTTCAAATCCCAAGGGGGGAGGGGTATGTACACATATGTAAACTTTAGCAATCAAATCATTGCACAGAAGATTGATTATTTAATTTTTAGCATAAAATGAGGGCGTTGTCTAAACATTCTACGTTTTGGTATTTTTCATCGGAATCTCGCGATATAAATGTGGGCGAAATCATAATTTTCTATTATTCAAATAGCATTCTGAATGCATAAATTGTTGATGGATCTTCATATGATTGGAGTCGATTTCTTTATATCTATGTTTTAACACAAATTCCATAAGAATAAAAAGAATAACACAAATACCATAATAATAAAAAGAATAACGTGTTGAGAATGATATAAAGTGATTGAATAACAATTCCATTTTGAGGTGACAACCTCTTTGGCATCTTATTTTTGCAAATTACCCTTGATTCAATCCTTAAAACAAGGTCTCCTTGGTATATATAGAGGAGACAAATGGTACAATTAAAAATAATAAGCCTACAACTAATGACAACAATAATATAAAAATAAAAATGTCATGACCCAAGATATAGGGGATTAACATAACAAAATGTTATATGGTGACATAAAGTTCTCTTAGAAAGGTTGTACATATTTTTTCCTTAGCTATGATAGAATGTTTTTTGAAGTTGAGGGGTTGAATCATCCAAGGAGTAGGAGGGGACTAAGAAAATGGAGAGTCCCTAGGAAAAGACAACAAACCTTCAAAGGAGAAACCAAAATAATATAAAAATACATGTAGAAGTGATGGAGATGATAGGAACAAGCAACACAATGGAATCACAGAGGAGTTAAAGAGTGAGATAAATATTTGATGACAATTTGGTAGTGTTATCTCCCAATAAAATTTCACTTTATTTAAGCCTTAGGTAGTTTTTTTTTTAATCTTTGTTTTCCTTAGTCATTCAACATGGTGTGTCCTTCATTGAGTCCAGTCATCAAGTATTGTTCATGTCAAATGATGTTGGTCAATGACTAAGTGGTAATCAAGTTCATTGTCCTAAGTTTTATTGCTAAAGTCAAGTCATTTACATGCTAAAAGTGAGTTAGGGATTATAAAGAGTCGGTTTTGGTCCTTAATGATCCATCATTACTTTCAAGTCATTATTTGACCTTTGTTTCATCATCATTTTCCATTATGACAATTTTGTAGTACATTTGGTCAATTTTGTACGTGAAGCGCTACTAACTCAACAAAAGTTGTCAGCGCAACTCATCATTTTTCTACATGGCGTGCTACAAACTCGTGTTGTTGCTTTGTTTCATCATTTAAACCCAATTTAATTGGGGAAATCATATCAAAGAGGATTCTGGAAGCTCAAAAGTCATCATCAAGTATTCAAATCTCCCTCCAAACACTCAGTTATCCATCAGTCTCAAATTTTCCACGGGGATTTTGCATGTTGAAAGCTTTTCGTTGGTTTTTTGTAAACTGACTTTTGTGTACATAATTGTTCTCTGTAAAAGATTGATTTTCAGATGGCTCCAAGGAAAGACCCTATCCACAGGAAGAGGTTAGGCTCTGTGGTCAGGTTCGAACCTACTGATAACTACTCTTATTGAGAAAAACCCTAATCATGTAGATTCTTTCAAGCGCATGGGATGCTGGAGGTTTTGCCAGAAGCTCGAAGGATATCATAAGGAGGTTTCAAGAGACTTTATGCATAATTAAAAGAAGGGTAAGGCACCGGTTGGACCCTTGGAAATTCATCTGACAATGGATTTGATTGCAAAAGTGACCGAGATTCCTAGGACAGGGGAACTTTGGTTCAAGGTAAGGAGATTAGAAAAGGAGGACTGGTGTCAAGACATGCTCAAGCCCGAGCATAGGGGAGTTGATTTGGTGAAGGGTGTTCCAAGGAAGTGGATGTTAGAGGAGTATGATAAGCTGTTGTTTAGGAGAAGAACCAAAAATTACATCAAGAGAATGTTATACTCAACAAACAACTTTCAAGTCAAATAGATGAACTAGCAGAGGAGTGTAATCAGCTCAAGAGGAACATCAGGAAAAATATGATTCAGAGGAAACAATTGGTTAATATGTACAAGCATAACCTCAGCTTGAGAACAGACAATAAGAAGCTGATTGAAGACATATATTTGGCTAAGAACATGCTTAGTAAGAAGAACTTGGCAATCTTTTTGAAAGAGACCAATACTTCTCCCATTTCTTCCAAGCAAGATGATTGATTTACAGGGGTATTTTCAAAGATTTTGTGCTCAAGTTTTGGTATTCATGAAGGGGTTCACTGTCCACCTTTTTGTATTCAAAATGTTGAACAGTTATTTTGTTCTTTGCCTATGATAGCCCTTAATAAGTAATAGGCAGGTATGTTAAGGTTTTGATGAGTACAATTCCAAGTCACTTGCAGAGAATTTTGTCTAAAAGGACTACTTCCATCCTTCAATTCACCTTTAAAGTCATTTCTTCATGCATAAAGGTCAAAACAACCATCTACAAAAAGTTGGTAGCGCAAACTGCGTTTTTCTAGTGTATTGTGCTACCAACTCTTCAACCTTCTGCGTGGAGGAGTTTTGGTCAACTTTGAACTTTTTCTTCGGTTTTTTAAGTGGTGAATCATAGCCCAGGTGGTGGATACAACTCAAGGGAGACTCCTACAGCCTAAAGGAAGTTCATGTGGTAGTCAAAGACTTGATTTTAGATAGGGATTCCTATTCCTTAAAAATAGGATCACATCCTACCTTCTTGTAATGAGATTAGATTTGATTTGATAAGTGGCATTCAGATCCATCTTTTGAGGATCCTAGTCGAAGTTTGTAAAGGCTATTTAAGCCCATTGAAGCTACATTGTTAAAGGTTCAAATTTGGAGATTTGACTAGACTCTTGTATTGAAAGAAATTTTTGAATACATATTGGAAATGGGGTTCTGGCTAGGGAAATTTTTGAATACATATTGGAGATGTGTTGATGGGGTTGTGTCTAGGGAAACCCTAGCCGCAACCCTGACCGTAGGATCTTGTGTGGGTGCTCGTTCTTTCTTGGCCTCATTTTGATGTAGGAGTTTCCTCTTTTGGTGGTGGTCGTGCTGTCTCTTGGATGTATTTGGTTATCTTTTTATTTCCCGGTGTGATGAATGGTGGTCGGGCTTCCCTTGTGTAGATCTATTTTGTTTCCGGTGTGATGCTTTTCCTGTGGGTGCACCATCCTTGATCTGGTGCTTTACCATTTTTTCTTTTGGTTTTCGATTCAGATTTGGTCTTTTGTTGTCTGATCCGATGTATGTAGGGTTCCAGTCTATTTTTGCTACAACCTTTTGTGCACGTGAATTTTTTTCTGAAGTTTCTTGTGGTTGGATCTAGCCGATCCATCCCTGCTGGTTCATTCAGGGCTTGATGCATTGTTAGGGTTTTCTCGGTGGCCTTGGTGGCTGGGGGTCCTTTTTCTCTTCTCATGCTCTACTTTTTGTGTGGAGAGGATGATGGGGTTGTTTCTTCTTTTTTGGTGTCTGAGTCAGAGCTTTGAGGTCCTTTCTTTTCGGGCGTGCAATATTGATTTTGAGGCCTCGGTCAATGATTTGAGGTCCTGTTAGGGCATGCAGTTTATGGCTTTCTATTCCATAGTTGCAAGACTCATTTTCTTGTTGTCCCTCTGGTTCCATATCTTGAGGGGTTTACTTGCCTCTCTGGCCTCGTCCGTCCAGGTTTTCTTTTGGTCTGCCTCTGCAGTTTTTTCTTGGCTGAGTTTGGTGGCTATTTTTTTCATGTAGATTTCAATTGTTTTGGGGCTGCTTCTAGAGGGCCATTTTTTATGTGTCTTTCTTCCTCTTGGGGTTGAAATGTTTTCTCATACTAAATGCATTCTCTCTGCATGCATAATTAGACTGTAATTTTTTTTTCTTTTAATAAAAGTTACTCTTTTTTCCTTCGGAAAGAAAATACTCCAATTAAGACACATCATACTTCTAATATGTGCTTATTGGACTCTTCCCTAAGGGAAATAAGGTTGATAATATGTATCAATATTAGACTCTTCCCTAAGGAAAATAAGTTTGATTAGATGTATCAATAGTATACATGCACTCTTCCCTAAGGTAAACAAGGTTTCTTAGATGATTCAATAGTATAATATGTGCGTGTTGCACTCTTGGCTAAAGGGAGTGAGGTTGATTAGATGGAACAATGGTGATTTGAATAGTATAAAGATGATTATTTTCCGAAGAAGAATTTGATTTCCTTATCAAAACATCTTTTTAGAAATTATCTATGTGTTTCCTCCTAACGTTCAAATCCCAAGGGGGGAGGGGGAGGGGTATGTACACATATGTAAACTTTAGCAATCAAATCATTGCATAGAGGGAGTCCCTTGTCCCACAAAATCTTGGTTATGCCCTTAAAATTAAATTATTATTATTAAAAATAATTAATTTGTTACCATTTATCACTAATATTTAGAAACTAAAAATAAATAGTTTTTAAAAGGTAAAAATAAATAGTTTTTAGAAAATCAAAACAAATAATTTAATTATTTGAATTACCAATAAAAGAATCAGTATCACATATTATTATTTGAATCCAATGTTAAAATAGGCTATGACTAAATTTCAATGGATGTATGAATGGTTTAGTTAATTTTCTCAAATATTTATATTCTTATCAATATGTTTTTGTTCTTAAAAAACTAGGAAATATTATATTGATAAAAAATGGACGGTCGAAGCACACACAAAATCACAAATAAGAGAATCCAGTCCCAGAGACATGGATAATATCCATAACAATCCTTATCTATATATGTATTTACCTGTGCTTTATTAGTTTTTTTTACATTCCAAAATTTATAGGTGTAAATACGAAAAAAGATGCCCAAGATACATAAAGTATTGAAGCACATTAGATACCTCTAATGCATGCACCAATGTCTCTCTAATGCACCAATAGCTCAGCTACAGGACAAGTTGAAAGAAATCGAAAAAAATATCAGTTGGGGAATAAAAAAGGGTCTAGAACAAGCTAGATTAAAATATATTCAGGAGATTCAGAAAATGAAAACAAGCTTAGAGGAAGCAAACCAAATGATACAGGTCACTCAGACACAGGTCATAAAGCAAGAAGAAGAAAATAAACAATTACAAGATAAGATTAGTTCTATTTCAAATCAAGTGGTAGAGCTTGAAATTTTCCAGGCTCAGGTATTGGGAATACATTTGAAGATAGAAGAGGAACAACATAAAGTGTTTTTAAATTTGGAATTTGTCCAGAATTACTTTTAGGAAACAAATAAATCCTTGGAGCATGTTCTCCAGAAAGAAAGAGAAGTGAAAGTGGCCAGAACGACTTTCCAAAAAGCAGTAGCCCTTTCAACAAAGGAAGAGGTCAGAAAGATTCAAAAACTATCCATTTCAGAATAGGTCAAAGGAGATGTAATACTCAAGGTGTGGGAAGTAGACCTTGTGGAAAACAAAAGAATAACCAAATATGTCAATGATGATTGTCAAGGAATTTTTGATCTTTTAGAAAAAACTTCATTGAATATTGGAAAAAATGACTGTCGTGGGTCATTAGGATAAATTAACATTGTCAAGCACCAGCTAAGGTTCAAGGAAGATTTGGAGGAAATGAAGGTGGAGATCCCAAAATAAAGTTAATCAATGTCACCGAAATCGACAAATGGATAGTGACACCGAACTTAAACATGCAAACCATTAATTTCACAAGGAAGATAATTGAAGATCGTTTGCCCGAATTATAGAAAAGGTTCTGCGTATTTGAGGCAAAATATATACCAGATGCTCCCAGAGTTTTGGTAAAGTTTTTGGGAAAATGTATTCGTTGTCTAAAGACAGAAGAAGGAAATTCATCAACACAGACGTGAAAATACTCTTTTGAATATTTTCATCATTAGAATAATAAAGCAGTTAGAAAAGAAATGTAAATGGTTTGACATTATTCATTCATGTAACTGTAGTCTTAGCAAGTTGGTTAATCACCAGCCTCAAGACCTATAGGTCTATCAGACGGTTATGTCTTAAAATTCATTAGAAATTTTATCCTTCTTTATCTCTTTCTCTCTCCTGTTATGACATGAGATTCTTTCGAGATTAAAGCCTCTTATCCTCTAACGGTGTTTTTTAGTTTGTTTTATTTTAATATCTTCAAATTACTTCAAGTACAGGAAACGGCCTTTACTGTTATTTCACTATTATTTTGAGTTATGAAACTCCTTCACTTTTCATTCCACAAAACCAAAGCAGCAAAATACCTAATACTTTCGTAATCTAATAATTTCTCAATCCTCATGACTGTCCCAAGTAACAGACAACCTAACATAGAACCTGGTCTACAGGATCAAACTAGCATTACTTTGAATCTATTTAACACCATCTTGCAAACAACAACCACCCGAGTCGAATTAGAATGTTCATGGGCAGTTATTGAGAGAGAAATTAACATCCAAGAACAATGGGAAGCCAGACAGAGACAGTTGAGAAACCAACTCTGATTTACCCTTTCTAATTGATTCTTCCTCCTCAACTCTTTACTTTTGGATGCCTTGACGGTATACTTTAGAGCCTTAAAGTATAAACTCAGGAAAAACATCTTTTTGGCGCCGTTTCCTGGGATGAAGAAACGAAACTTTTCCCTGTGAAGAACGACATTGACAATTTCTTTCTTTGATAGTGAACAAAGATAGAAAACTTTCTAAGGATACCTTTATTTTTCACTTGGCGACTCCACGATAAGTAAACTGGTTATTAGCCAAAAGAACACCAGAAAGAACCCGGACGACAAGCAGACCTCGCCAGTCTCTGATCCGGAAAAGATTTTAAAATCTCGAAAATCCCTTAGACAAGTCCTTTTACCCATACATACTATTTGTCAGTCTGAATTTACATAGTTGAACATTTCGAAAAGATTTGTCTCGCTTCCCCTCTCATACGATACGTTCTCTTTTCCTGAGGTATTTTCCCCAGATTTTCGAGAACCTTCTTCTCACACATTCTGAGCTTCAGCCTCAAATCCACCAATGGCTGCACAAGGAGGTGCTGGAGCTGGAGGTGCTGCTCCGGGAGGACCAGCAGGTGGCCAAATACTGCTTCCTGGAATCTTCGCTAAAGTAGCTGCTAGATATGCTCCCCTTGTCCTCCCAGTTCCCCTACACGATCTTCCCTAAAATTATATGAAAAGCCTTCTGAAATTTACAGGGGAAGGGGATTTGACCGCTCAAGAACATATAAAATTCTTTGACCAATTTGCCGATATCCTCAGAATAGAACACGAAGATGTCTATTCTAGACTCCTCGTTCAGACTTTCGAAGGATAGGTAAGGACCTGGTTCCTATCCTTAGTAGCCAGATCTCTAAGATCTTACGAGGAACATGAAGGCGCTTTTATTAGACAATGGGGAGAGAGGAAGGACCACCTCTACTACCTGGCTGAATTTGGAGCCCTTGGAAAGAAAAACTCAGAATCTATTCTAGAATTCACACAAAGGTTCAACAAGTTGTATAATAAAATCCCGGTTGAGGTCAAACCTTCATAACCCGCAACAAAGGTGACTTTTGTTGGTGCTTTTGATCCCGATTTCGCCTTATTATTGAGAGAAAGGTGATCAACAGATCTCACGAAAATGCAAGATGATGCTCTTGAGATTGAATCGAACATGATGGCATCAGGGAAATTAAAAGAAAAAATAGAAACCGGGAAGAAAGAAAATAGGAAATCCAAAGAGCAAAGTGGACCCTTAGGATTGGGGAAATCCTTGGGAGATAAAATAGACGAGATGGCTAGGGTAGTTAGAGAACTTTCAAATAAGATCTCAAAAATGGAATTAGAGAAATCGAAGAGAGATAATTTCCCCAGGAAGGATTTTAGAAGAAATCCTGATCCTCAGGCCCCACATAAAATAATTAAAAATGAAGATAAAAAAATCCCAACCCCCTTCAAAAGTGAAAACTTCATTGGAGAGGAAGATCTAGAAGATTTTGAAGAGCTTAATGAGGATATTAATAATCTTGGTGACAATAATAAATCACCTTATTTATCGAGACAAGATTACGAGAAATCCTTAAATAAAGAAATTACATCGGAAGACAATGTTAGCAATGACACGTCTAAAAATTTGGCCTATCAGGGTATTGAAGATGATATTATAGCCGAATTACAGGAAAAATATAATTTAAGACCTAGGAACAAAAGTCTCCCAAATGTTCCAACAAAAAATATCTTGCCAAGGGGTGAAATTGATGAGGCGACTCCAGAAGTTGCCGACAAACAGACTGCAAAAACTCACACCGTTGACACGCAACCTGTTCAGTCGAAGCCAATAGGAACACTCGCTGTGAAGACATAGACTCCTGTAAATGAAAACAAGTCCGTACCACAAAGGAAAGCTGAAAAGAAAGGAATTGAAGCTCCCAACATAGAGAGTGACAAAATCCTAGGAAATTTTAATCTAGAAAATGAAATAAATAAAATCAAAATTCCTATTCCCCTTGTTAAACTAGCTAAAAATCCCATATACAGAAAACAAATTGCCAAAATGATTAGATTTTTGGAAGACGAAAGCCAGGCTGATGTCATCAACTTAGAAGATGACAAACCGAACATAGTTTTCGGTCCACATTTCGAAGGTGCAAGAGATACTGTGGCCCCCTTTTATATCACGTTGACCTTGTTTGACCACCTACTCCATAACTGTATGCTAGATTCTGGAGCATCCCACAATGTGATGCCAAAGGCCATTATGGAGAAACTCGGTCTCAAAATCACAAGGCCCTATGGTGACTTATATTCTTTTGATTCAAGAAAGGTCAAATGCATAGGTATGACTAAAGACCTGGTAGTCAATCTGGCACAAATACCCGCAAAAAGAATTCTTATGGATGTAGTGGTTTCCGACATCCCTCCGAAGTATGGTATGCTATTATCTAGGTCATGGGGTGCCAAGCTTGGATGATCTCTCCATCTTGACATGACATACGTTATGATAGCAGTTTTTGGAGGACAATACACACGTCTTTACAGAGAAACTAGGTTGGCCTTCATGGTAGGTGATCCACATAACCCAAATAACCACCATGTATATATTGCCGACCAAGATTTAAGAAATTTTATATTATCTATTAATGATGATTTTGAAGTAGATATAGACGAAAGTTGTATAGAAGAAAAAGTAGAAAAAGTAAAAATTAAAGAAAATGTATATAGCACTAGTGTTTGGAAGATGTATTTTGATGGCGCTTCATCTTACCTTGGAGTTGGAGCAGGGGTACTCCTTGTGGCCCCTGATGATCAATTTGTAATTCCCTTTTCCTATAGGTTACAATGGAATGTAGACTGCACCAACAATGTATGTGAGTATGAAGCCCTAGTGTTAGGTTTAGAAGCCGCTAGGAGGATGAAAATAAAAAAACTCCAAGTCTTTGGTGATGCCGAGTTAATCATAAAGCAGGTAAACCGATAGTACCAGGCCAAACATCCTAGGTTGAGGTCCTACAGGAACTGTGCCTGGGATCTGATTGATAATTTATTCTCCTCTGTGAATGTTCATTTCGTTCCAAGGGATGAAAATCAACAGGCTGATGCATTAGCCAAAGTAGCCTCAACTTTCACACCTCCCACTGTGTTTAAATTAAAGTATCACATAAAAATGAGGCATCGACCTTCCATACCGAATAACATACAACATTGGCAAGTCTTTGAAGACGATGTACAGCTACGCAAATTTTTAGAATCAATAGATGAATTTGCCGAAACGCATGATGATCAAGAAAATAAAAATGATCCCATTTGGATCATTCAGGAGGGGGAGGATTCTAAAGAATTTCACGATAAAATTGTGAATCACCGAATGCTCATTCTTAAGAATAACCAGATTCCCAAGGGCCTAATTCCCTTGGAAATATTATTCAATCAAGATGATATTCCTTCAAGATCCACCTTACAGCCCCAACCTGAAGAGGTTGAGGACTGTGACATAGGTACTGAAGAAAACCATCAGATGGTGAAACTATCCAAATATCTGACTACAGAAACCAAAAGTAAATACACGGAGTTGCTTAGAAAGTACAAAGATGTTTTCACGTGGTCATATGAAGAGATGGGAACCTATGACACCTCAGTGATCGAACATAAGATACCCCTGAATCCTGGTGTCAAACCTTTTAGACAAAATCTCAGACAAATCAATCCCATTTTATTGCCTGTGATTGAAAAAGAAGTTAAAAAACTCCTGGATGCAAAGATAATTGTACCTCTGAGATATTCGGATTGGGTAGCAAACCTGGTCCCGGTTAGGAAGAAAAACAGAGAAATTAGACTGTGTGTCGATTTTAGAAATCTAAATAAGTACTCTCTCAAAGATAATTACCCCCTACCCAAAATGGATCACGTCTTAGAAAAAGTAGTGGGGGAAAATTGGATGTCGATGATTGACGGGTTTTTGGGATACAATCAAATTGCCATCAACGAACATGATAAAGAAAAAATAGCTTTCACTACCCCTTGGGGTACATTCATGTATGATAAGATGCCTTTTGGTTTAATGAATGCAGGTGCCACCTTTCAGCGCGCTATGGACATCGCCTTCATTGGCGAAAGGGAAAAATTTGTAGTTATCTATCTGGACGATCTAACTGTTTTTTCCAAATCTGACGAAGATCATCTGATACATCTCAAGCATACGTTTGAGAAATGCCACAAGTTCGGTTTGTCCCTGAATCCCAAAATATATCACTTTGCTATGCAAGAAGGTAAGCTTTTGGGCCATATTGTATCTCGAGATGGAATCAGAATTGACCCTAAGAGAGTTGAAGCTATAGACACAATAAGTATCCCTAGGAATGTAAAAGAGATTCAATCATTCTTAGGAAAAATAATTTTTTTGAGAAGGTTTATCCCAAATTTTGCTGAAATTGTGAGATTGATCACATATATGCTGAAGAAAAACAGCGAAGTAAGATGGAAAACAGAAGCCAAAGCATCTTTTGCACATATCAAGAAGGTAATAAGCGAGGCACCTGTACTAGCAAGCCCTGATTACCTAAAATATTTCCTAATTTTCTCATTCGCCTCCAAACACACACTTGCCGCGACACTCCTCCAGAAGAATGAAGAGGTTTCGAGCAACCGATAGCCTTCTTTATCAAAATTCTTCGAGATGCCGAACTCAAATATAATATAATGGAAAAAAAAGTGTACGCTATGGTGAAGGCGCTAAAGGATTTCGGAACATATGTGTTGCATTCTAAGGTAATTTCTTACATACCCACTAGCTCTGTGAAAGATATTTTGGTTTAGTCAGATAGTGATGGTAAACGGGGATGATGGCTTGCCAAAATTCAAGAATTCGACTTGGATATAAAACCAACAAAGCTAATAAAGGGGCAAGGTTTGGCTAAACTCTTAGCTGAATCCAATTTCAGAGCTCTCGGAATGAATGACTCACAGGTAGAAGAAGAGTATGTGGACATGAATGAACTTGATGAACAAATAGCTGAAACTAGAATTAAAGAAAAATTTGCTTCATCAAACTGGTACAAAGACATAGTGTCCTACTTATTAACCTTGAAGTTCCCAACCGACTTACCTTCATCCAAAGCCAAAATTCTTAAGTTGCATGTAGCCAAGTACTGTATATTTGAAGGGAAATTATATTGGAAGGACCCGCTTGGATTCCTCTTGGTCTGTCTGGTCGAATCAGAAACTGAAAATGTCATAAGCCAATTTCACGAAGGAGTGTGTGGAGGACACCATGCCCAGAGGGCTACGGCTTATAAAATCCTAAGGGTAGGGTATTACTGGCCCAAAATTTTCCCAGACATCAACGCCAAGGTCCGAGCTTGTAACCCTTGTCAATTTTTTGCAGGAAAACATAAACTCCCGGAAATGCCATTGGTTCCAGTCAAAACATAAGCTCCTTTTCAGAAATGGTGATTAGACTTCATAGGTGAAATTAATCCTCATTCTAGCGCTCAACACAGATGGATCCTGACCACTACAGACTACTTCACCAAATGGGTAGAAGATATTCCAACAAAAAGGGCTACTGATTGGTGGTTATAGATTTCTTAGAAGAAAATATTTTTTCTAGGTTCAGCTGTCCCAGAAAGATAGTCACAGACAACACACAGGCTTTTAAATCTATGGCTATGGTCAGTTTTTGCCAAAACTATAATATTGTGCTTGGTCACTCCACAACATACTACCCTCAGGGAAATGGTCTAGTCGAATCTTCAAACAAGAGCTTAATCAGTATAATTAAGAAATTGTTAAGAGAGAATAAAAAATCCTAGCATGTGGATTTGAAATACGCTTTGTGGGTGAATCGGATAGGCACGAAAAATTCTATCGACACTTCTCCCTTCCAAATGGTATACGAGACAGATGTAGTGTTGCCTATAAATCTAGCGCTTCCTGTAATGAAATTATGGCAAGATGAGAAGGAAGAACCAAATCCTGTCACAAGAAGGATAAATCAGCTGATTGAAGTCCAGTAGCACAGGGTGGAAGTGGACAAAAGGCTGCAGAAATACCAGGACAACATGAAAGTGTTGTTCGATCGTAAGGCCAAAGACAGGGATTTTCTCCCTGGAGACTTGGTTTTAAAATGGGATACCAGGAAGGAGGACTCAGGAAAAAATGGTAAATTCGATCACATCTGGTACAGACCATTCAAGGTTGCATCTCACGAAGGAAAAAATTCGTTTCTGCTAGAAAATTTGGATGGCAAAATTCTGAACGCCCCTGTCAACGGGCGTTATTTAAAACACTATATGGAATAGTTGATTTTCGGAACTCCCACTGTATATACCGGTTCGTTTATTCTTTTTATTTTATAGTTTCTACGGTAAGTCTACTTTCATTCTATAATATATATATATATATATATAAGGGAGAGCCCTGATAATCTTCATTATGTTCCCTTACAGGATTCTGGCTGACAACTTGACAAGTGAAAGTAGTAAACAGACAGCCTTATAGTGGAAGATAAATTTGCCAAAAATAGGTGATGGTAAGATTTTCTGTTATTTCAAAGGGAAACGAAAATGGTAAGGCGAAGGTATGAATTCCAGAGAAGTCTATTTTTAAAATAAAGTTTAAAA
>JZKD02S0763219.1:481248-492233 GCA_000966675.3 Picea glauca
ATATAAAATAATACTGAGAAAGATTTCCATGATTCAGTTTTAATTCAAGACTCCCGTCTCTTTTTCAAATTCCAAGTCTTCCCTCCATTGCCTCGTCTCCCTTTAGTTTGAACTTCATATAAAACCAAATATCTTTCCGGGTTTCCCACAGAGAAAGGAAAAGATTACGTCTTAACTTCTGAAGATGAAAAACATTTCTTAAAAGATAGACCAGTCCTCATAACTCCTTACTCTCCGACTAAACAAAGTTATGCTTAGGAAGATTTTGACTCTCCTAGATTTCTTAACAGTTTTCAAAGGTTTTAATCTTGCTCGAAGGAAGACCCCTAAAATTATTCTTTCCCCTTTTTCTATGCGGACTAAGGTGTTTTGAAAGTTGAGAGAAGGTTGGTCTAGAGTAATCACAACAAGTTGACAAACCTCCACTGCAATTTTTATACAGATACCATCCCTGGTATATTAAATACCACTGTTTGCCCCCACTTCGTATTCAAAAAGTAAAATATAAGACAGATGGTGAAAGGAAATTCATGTTTGATTGCCCCCATCTAGTCCAAAAGACGATGAAAGGAAATTCATTTAAATGATTTCCCTCCTCTTAGTAAATAAAAAAGAGATAACTTCATCGGGGTACTGAACAGGCCCACTCGCAGTGAAGCAATATCTGAGGATAAATACATAATTAGGATTTGAAGTGGTGAAAGCAAATTCAGTAAAAAGGGACAGATAACTTCACTGGGGCATTGAGCAGGCTCGTTGGAAGTGAAGCAATATTTGAGGTATCTGTAAGGTTTTCATACTTAATATCACTCTACTCTAGTTACCAGTTTTTTCAAAACTGGATCTGCATCCCAAGACCAAACAGGGCTCCCCAATTAAAAATATAAATTTTTCTTCGTTTGATGCAAGCCGAAAGCCACAAAATTTGTTGAGTTTCCTAGGGTTTTCTTGATCATATTAACATTAACTTAATTTCAGTAACGAGAAGGAGAATATCATGAATGAGATTGCAATTGAGTTTACAACAAATGAGAGCTTTGAAAAGATTTTTAGAAGTAAAGATGAAATCTCTTTTTTTTCCTCCGTATCACCTTCCTTAGCAAATTTCTGCAAGGATAAACCCTTGACCCCATTAACCCAATAAAGCCACTAAGTCTACACGTTCTCCTCGTCCCACAAGGAGACGAGGTCCCCAGTTGGAGCCTATGTTGAAACTTTTTTAAATTTTTTATCCCTAAGACCAAAACTTTCCTTCTTCGGGTTTCGACTTTTCATAAAGCACAAGTTTCGTTATCATTCCCAGGCCCCCGGTACCGCTTTCCCGAAGAACTCTATTCTTTAAATAATAAAGGACAAAAACCTAAAGTGTTTTAAGAATCTTGACGCATTTTCTATAAAATTATTTTAATCATCATAAGTTTTAAACCCAATGGAGGTAAGATTAACTTTTAAAAGTTTTCGGGATTCGGGGTTTGCTGGAAACATATTTTTCATAGCATTTTGATTCACGAAATCTTGATTCCCGTTTTCCCGAATGAATGAGATTTAGTCCAAATTCTAACTAATTAATTCACTAATACAATTTTAAGTCTTAACTTAATCATATCACGATTTTGGGATTCCAGGTTCAGCGATAACATATCTCTTGACAACACGATCCCCGAAATCCTGAAACGTGAAATCCCGACCCGTAATTTGTGTTAAAATGTTAATCCTGTTTTATCCTTAACACTGATTAATTAATTAACTAAAACGGATTTAAGTCCTAATTTAAACACGTCGCGATTTCGCAACTTCGGAAATCGGGATTCATCGATGACATACTTCTTGTCAACATGATTCTCGAAATCCCGAAACACTTAATATCAATTATTTTGCTAAAACGTTTAAGTCTCAATTAATCTTGTCGTGATTTCATGATTTCGGAGATTGTGTTTCAGTGATAACATATCTTTCGCCAACTCAATCCCCGAAATCCTGAAACACGAAGTCTTGACTCTTAATCTGCTTTTAATCTAAATCAACCTTGTTTGAAAACATGATTAATGATAATCGATCTTTTTGTTTTTTTTCATGTTTCGGTTTTCGATAGAGTGAAAAGGTTCCATTTTTTAATTCAAAAGTGCCAAAATATGGCCACTTAAATAAAGGATAGCTGATGATACGTGACACTAATGCGTAACTTGGTAAAATATCCCCTGCATTCAATGTATTGAATTCTTGTCTGCTACGTCAGTACCTATATCGTAAAATGAATTAAAAGAGAATTTGAAGGTCTGTATATCACAACATTTCCTGTTTCATACTATCAAGTGCTAAACACATTCAACCGAACTCAAATACTCCATTTCTGTGAACATATTTTTCATCTAATCTAAGGTCATGGCACCAAAGAAAGCGTTGAAGAAAAGCGAGGATACACAGGAAGGAGACACCATATCTGATACCACGCCGCACGTGATACACTCAGTTAAATCTTGGACTCAAATCTCTGAACTTCTGGAATATGAATTAAATAATTCTCATACTAATTCTGAGAATCACTATCGGGACATAGGAGAATCAGAGCTTCATAAGATCGCAGTGTGCCCTCGGCTCGTGGCGTACAATGATATGATCAGTTGGGCCCTGGAAAAGGTCGATATCCCGACGAGGAGCATCTTAAATGATCAAGGAGTCATCGTCGGCTCATTCAGGCTAGAACATATACAAGTAATGTATAAGCTTTCGCCAAATCCTAAGCATACTTTTAATGCCGAGTTTTTAGCTGAATTTCAGAGGAAAGATTGTACTGAGGCAGAGCGAACTTATCCTGATATAATTAGAGACTGGTGGAGATGTCCATCAAAGTTTAGGGGTGATACCCATGGGTTTTATGCTACAACATCCTTGAATGAATACATGGTCTACGTAGCCATTATGCTGTGTAGACTTTTCGGGCGAAAGGATCCCTGCCATTTTCATGCAGACTGGGTGCCCTTTTTAGAAGAAGCTTCAGAAGGATATGCTTTCAACTAGAGTAAGATTTTGTCGGACAACCTAGCACAAGAAATCTCAAACTACAGAGTTGCAAAATCTAAGGGACAACTAGTGGCCTTTTACATGTCAGCATACATTATGGATGCAATCTACTATGTGACTCCTTTTCCCTTAATGAATTGGAGTTGGAACATAACCTGTCCAGAACCCATTCATGAATACCATTCTTCCCTTTGGGAAGAAAATGCTAAGGATGCATTTTATGAAATTTGTCATTTTGTTATAATTCCGATGCATAAAATATTTCATGGATGCGAACCCCCTCGCATTTCTGATACAATCACAAAAAATATTAAAGCAATAGCCGACTGGTTTATTGACGAGAAGTTTTCCTACATTAGGGTTTATGGTTGTTCTACTCCCCCTCACGCACTCCCTAAATTCCCACCAGACAGATTGGTGTGTAGAGAGGTATCCCACCAGATAGTAAAAGGCAGCATTGGATTGGAGCTAAAGGCAGCTCAAAAGAAGTCATGGCCAACTTTCCATGTACATATCGATAAATTTTCATTATTGAATCTAGGCCATTCTAAAGGAGAGGCTGAATCGCTAGAAGAAGTAAAATTGGTAGATATTGAGCACAGAAAGCATGACCCCTATCAATTAGTAAGCATAAATTTGATGCATTGTAATTTAAAAGCCTATGAGCATGAAACATTTGTCTATGATGACGTATTCAAGGGGGTTAAATCCTATGAAGAAGTATTGAATAGAGTACAGGCCCTGTCACCCGACTCACAGATTGGTTTTGCGTCATTTCAGAGCCATAGGCGAAGTTGTTTACCCAAGAGTTTGCAGGGTGAATCTACAACCCCACCTCCAGAGCAAGAGGGGCCTCCCCCAGGATTTGAAACAAATATACCAGACAAAGAAAATACTAAAGGCAAGATGAAGGAGATTGGAAAACCTTCACAAGACACAGAAATTTCCCAAACAAAGGAATCAGAGGCAGGGAAGGGAAAAGAGCCAGAAACATCCCCAGAAATCCCTAAGGATGTTCCCGAAAAGACAGGAGGAACAACATCAACAGAACTTGGAAGTCCCATTACTTCCTTGACTCCATTGCAGTCCACTTTCAGAAACCCCCACGAGGGAGCTCTGTATGTCAGTGATCTGGAGCCAATTTCTAGGGATGAGATTCCTTCATCCGATTATTTTTTCAGTAAAAAGAGAAAGGCAATCTTGAAACAAGAAATCCATCCAAGAGGAGATGGGATGGTTAAAAAGCATAGGGTCATTATAGATGGAAATAAACTTAAAGATGGAGAATTTTCTACAGATATAGGAGGCACGATGGGAGCTTTAGCGTCGGTGAATTTATATTCTGTGAGCAGTTTGACAACCATGTTGGAACAAAAATACCAAATGATAGCTCAGCTATAGGACAAATTGAAAGAAACCGAAAAAAATATCAGTTGGGGAATAAAAAAGGGTCTAGAACAAGCTAGATTAAAAGATATTCAGGAGAT
Organism: Picea glauca; assembly: GCA_000966675.3. NCBI lineage: Eukaryota > Viridiplantae > Streptophyta > Pinopsida > Pinales > Pinaceae > Picea > Picea glauca. Next base: position 485,757 of record JZKD02S0763219.1, read on the forward strand.
TCAAAAAATGAAAAAAAGCTTAGAGGAAGAAAACCAAATGATACAAGTCACTCCGGCATAGGTCCTAAAGCAAGAAGAAGCAAATAAACAATTACAAGATAAGATTAGTTCTATTTCAAATCAAGTGGTAGAGCTTGAAATTTTCCACGCTCAGGTATTGGGAATACATTTGAAGATAGAAGAGGAACAAAAGAAAGTGTTTTTAAATATGCAAGTTGTCCAAAATTACTTTCAGGAAACAAATAAATCCTTGGAGCATGTTCTCCAGAAAGAAAGAGAAGTGAAAGTGGTCAGAACGACTTTCCAAAAAGCAGTAGCCCTTTCAACAAAGGAAGAGGTCGGAAAGACTAAAAAACTATCCATTTCAAAACAGGTCAAAGGAGATGTAATACTCAAGGCGTGGGAAGCAGACCTTGTAGAAAACAAAAGAATAACCAAATATGTCAATGATGATTGTCAAGGAATTTTTTATCTTTTAGAAAAAACTTCATTGAATATTGGAAAAAATGATTGTCCTAGGTCATTAGGAGAAATTAACATTGTCAAGCACCAGCTAAGGTTCAAGGAAGATTTGGAGGAAATGAAGGTGGAGATCCCAAAAATAAAGGTAATCAATGTCACTGAAATCGACAAATGGATAGTGACACCGAACTTAAAGTTGCAAACCATTAAGTTCACAAGGAAGATAATTGAATATCGTTTGCCCGAATTACAGAAAAGTTTCTTCGTATTTGAGGCAAAAGATATACCAGATGCTCCCAGAGTTTTGGTAAAGTTTTTGGGAAAATGTATTCACTGTCTAAAGACAGAAGAAGGAAGTTCATCAACACAGACGTGAAAATATTCTTTTGAATATTTTCATCATTAGAATAATAAAGCAGTTAGAAAAGAAATGTAAACGGTTTGACATTATTCATTCATGTAACTGTAGTCTTAGGAAGTTGGTTAATCACCAACGGGAAAAATATTTGATGATCATGTATAAGTATACTTTCAGAAGACTGAAGACATGCTTTTTGTTTTTTGGAAGCCGATTGTATTAAATTTCACCGACTTGAGATAATATAAATGATGCAGAAGAGATTCTGAATCCTGTCCCCTTGAAGCTATGTATCCCTTCGCTCTGTTTTCAATGTATTTCAACGTTTTGTGCTCTATGTATTTCTAATGGATGATCAATTGTAGTTTAATTCAAGATTCTACTATAGTTTGAATGTATTTGACTGTCAGATTATTTACAGTTTTTCCTCTGTGACTGCTATCAGCAGCCTCAAGACCTGTAGGTCTGTCAGACGGTTATCTCTTAAATTTCGTTAGAAATTTTATCCTTCTTTCTCTCTTTGTCTCTCCTGTTATGACATGAGATTCTTTCAAGATTAAAGCCTCTTATCCTCTAACAGTTTTTTTTAGTTTTTTTTTATTTTAATATCCTCAAATTACTTCAAGTACATGAAACAACCTTTACTGTTATTTCACTATTATTTAGAGTTCTAAAACTCCTTCACTTTTCATTCCACAAAACCAAAGCAACAAAATACCTAATACTTTCGTAATCTAATAATTTTTCAATCCTCATGACTGTCCCAAGTAACAGACAACCTAACATAGAACCCGGTCTACAAGATCAAACTAGCATTACTTTGAATCTATTTAACACCATCTTGCAAACAACAACCACCCGGGCCGAATTATAACGTTCATGCGCAGTTATTGAGAGAAAAATTAGCATCCAAGAAGAATGGGAAGCCAAACAGAGACAGTTGAGAAACCAACTCTGATTTACCCTTTCTAATTGATTCTTTCTCCTCAACTCTTTACTTTTGGATGCCTTGACGGTATGCTTTAGAGCCTTAAAGTATAAACTCAGGAACAACACTTGGAAAGAGGCAGTTTGGTTAAAAGGTTTGTTTAGTGAGTTTGGAAGGATGAAGGAAAAAGTAAAGCTACTTTGTGATAGTCAAAGTGCTATTCACTTGGCCAATAATCCATCCTACCACAATAAAACTAAACATATTCCTATTTAGTACCATTTTGTAAGACATGTAATCAATGAAGGTGTAGTTTCTCTTGAACACGTTCATACAAAAGAGAACTATGCAGACATGTTCAAAAACCCAATACTTTTAGAGAAACTACGATGGTGCTTGTCTCCTCTTGGCTTGCAGAAAAGGTGATGAAAAAAAGAAGGAGAAAGGTATAAGGTTAATTGTTGTCAAGGTGGATATTGTTGGAATTTGGTGACAACGAGTTCCTCCAAGAATGGATTTTAGATCCTATTATTCACCATTGGCTGTAACTAATGAACCAAGTTAGAATATGGATATGAGCACATTCAATAGTTAGTTTATCATGTAACTTGCTATAAATTCATGTATGCCCGTAGAGGCTAGGAGTGAGATGAGTGGAGTGAGAATGTTGTAACTCTTCATGCTATGAACAATAATAAAACCAATATCTCTGCTTGGTGGACATAGCCCAATGATTGGGTGAACCACATAAATGCTCGTGTTTTATGTTTGATCTGTTTATGTAATGTTTCCACGGAATATTAGTTTTCGATTTGGTGGCTGCAGGTTTAACAATGGGCTTTGTCCTCTGTTCGATATTCATTTACATTGACATCTCTCTCGTACATGAAGTCCAACGAAAACTTTCATTATTACCCAAAACATGTCTCAAAAGGTGAACTCTGAGTGGAGGAATGTAAATCTCTATTGTACACATGTAGTACATAGGGTATCTATTCATCCCATACCTTTGGATGCTTGCTGTAGTAGCCTCGAAGAAAAAGTACCACTGTTCGGTTTACCACTTATGTCTGTCTGTCGGTCTGTGGATAGAAAAAGTGCTCCTCTTCAATTTGGTGTCCATCATTCTCCACAAGCTAGTCCAAAAGTCCCCAAGGAATCAAGTATCTTGATCTGAGATGATAAATGTGGGTAATCCAAAGTGAACCCAAACATGATGAAAGAAGAGATTAACAGTCTTCTCAACAATGATCTTCTTTTTACAAGGCATCAAGATACACATATTTCTGAACCTCTCCACTACAACATACAAATAATCATGACCCCCTTTGGTCATGGGTAAACCCCCTACAAAATCCATGGATATACTTTCCCATGGATGGGATGGAACGGGAAGTTGTGAGTATAGCCCTAGTTTTCTATTAGTGGGCTTACAAGTAGAACACATCACACACCCCTTTACATATTTAGTTACAATTTCTTTCATTTGAGGCCAGTAACAAAACGTCTGGAAATGAACCATAGTTTTTCCTACCCCAAAATGCCCAGACACAAGAGAAGTATGATCTTCTCATATTACATGGACTCATTCACTTGTAGGAATACATAGATTTCCAAGATGGTAAAGTAACTTTCCTTGTAGACAATAGTTCTCTAACTATGCACCAAGGGTTAGAATCATATAAACTTCTTTAAAATATTCATCAATGGCATATTGTTCTTTATAGCTATCATGAGATAAAGAACCATTCTTCAAAATAATAGAAGCAACAATAGGAGGTATAGAAATCATATCAACTACCTTGTTACTTGTACCCTTTTTGTACTTGATTACCAAGTGAAATTGTTGTAGAAAACCCATCCACCTGTAGTGCCGAGATTGTTGCAATTTGGTCTATGCTTGAATATACTGTAAGGGTTGGTGATATGTATGTATGATGGTTTCCTTCCCTAACAAGTAGTGCTTCCATTTCTTTACACTATGGACTAATGCATACAACTCTTTACCATATGTAGGATAGTTAACAACAACTTGGTTAAAAGTTTCAGAGTGGTAACAGACAGGCTTACGATATTGCATTAGTATTGCACCCATGGCGTATCCACTGACATTTGTCTCAATCTCAAAAGGCTGTTGAATATTTGATGATGCTAATATTGGTGCGGTACTGATCTTTCCCTTCAAAGTGTCGAAATATTTTTGATGCTTTCCTTCCCACTGAAAAGTGTTCTTCACACTGGTTAAGGCATGCATAGGAGCTTCTATGAAGGAGAATTTGGGAATGAATCTTCTCTATTACTCGACTGCACCTAAGAAGCTTCGAGCTTCGGTTACACTTTTTGGCTCAGGCCAATTTATAATTACATCAATTTTGGAAGAGTCAATTTTAAATTGTCCTCCTCCTACAATATGACCTAAGTATACAAGTGCAGTCTTTCCAAATTCACATTTAGCCAATTTTACATACAAATTTTCCCTTTGCAAAGTATCCAATACTTTCTTTACATGCCTCACATGCTCATCCCATGTCCTGCTAAAAAAAAGAATTTTGTTTAAATATACAATCACAAAGTCATCTATGAAAGGCTCGAATACATCATTCATCACACACATGAAAGTTGTCAGAACATTACAAAGCCCAAATGACATAACCAACCACTCAAACAATCCTTGTTTGGTTTTAAAGACATTTTTCCAAGTATCCTTTTCTGCGACTTTGATTTGCTGATATCCACTGTGCAAATCCAACTTAGTGAAATAGAAAACATTCTTCAACTGATCAAGTAAATCATCTACGCAAGTAAGAAGGTATCGATTTTTCACCGTGATTTTATTTAAGGCTCGGTAATCGACACACATTCGCCATGTGCCATCCTTCTTTGGAACCATCACGATCGGAGAACCACAAGGAGATGAACTGGGCCTAATGACCCCTTCATCTAATAATCCCTATACCCTCTTCTTGATCTCTGTCATCTCCACAACTGACATCATGTACATGCCCACATTAGGCAAAGGAGAATCCCGCTGAAGATGTATCTCATGTTGGATTTCCCTCTTAGGAGGTAATCCATCTGGTTCCTGAAAAATATCATCATACTTAGAAACGATATCAATTAATTCATTTTTATGATATGGATCACACCCTTGGAAAGCGTTAGACATCCCAACGTCTTTCTCTCTGATGACCATGAGTACATATCTCTTATTAGTGTTTATGAGTCTTTTCATTTGTCATGCACTAACAAGTGTTGTATTTACTCTCATGCTGTGAGTTCTAACAATATATTCCACTCCCCACTTAGTAAGGTGGTATTTGTTCTCATGTCGAAAGAAGACTGCTTTTCTATTATAAAGATAAGGATTTCACAACACTATGCCACATATATCAAGTGGTACAACATCCAAATTAACTTCATCAATCAATTTTGAAGCAATAGAAAATCTTATCCCACATTGTTTGGTGACATTAAGTTTTGCTTTGTCGCATACCCAACCAAGAGGATAAGGTTTCAGATGTTGTTTCGTTTCAAGACCCATTTTCTTAATAAGAGATTCAGATATTAAGTTTACTTGGGAACCCAAATCAAATAATGTATTTAAATCTTAGTATGTTTAGATACAAATCTTATGTGAAATAACTCTTTCCTCTTTCGTTCATCAACATGAGATTCATCATTGGAACTAGAAGCATGAAGAGAGTATTTACCTTGTACTCCAACCGTTGTGATCTTTCCTTCATCTCCTGAATCGGAACCAAGATCTTGTTGTACTGTAGCAACGGTCTTTGTCTTCCCCTTTCCACCAAATTGTTTTTTTTTCTTTTTTCCGGATGCAATTTCCAACAATGTTCTTCATCGTGACCACTCTTCTTGAAATGAGTGCAAGATGGTTTTCCTCCTTCTATCAACACTGTAGCGGTCTTCTTGTCCTTCATTTTAAACTTTGTAAAAGTCTTCTTTGGGAAATTGGAAGGTTTCTTTGTGGGATCTTCTTGAACATGTTTCCCCCTGTTCTCTAGGTGAGTGGCTTGCACACAAACTTCATCAAGACTAGTGGGGTTAAACAAGAGAAAAGTATGTCGAATATAACTGTGAAGTGCACCAATATACTTCATTAAAGTCTCATAAGAATCTAAAGGAATGTTCAATGAAAAATATTTCTTCCTAAATTCTTCTGTGAAACTTTGTAAAGTTTGTCCTTTACTTTGCCTTAAGGATTGCCATTCCATCATTACTTTATGTAAATACCTTAATGGATAAAATTGCTTCCTGATCGTTTATTTAAATTCTGACCATGAGGAAAGAATCTTACCACACTTACTTTCGTCCTGAAGCTTGATCTCCCACCATATGAGAGCAGTGCCTTCCAACCGAAGAGAAGCCAATTTCACTTTAACTTCCTCTTCATGAATATGCTGGATACGACAATACACTTCAACCCGTCGTATCCAATTATCTAACTTTTCAGGATTAACATCTCCATTAAACATAGGTAAAACAAATTATACATCAAGCTTTAATAATGGTTTCTTAAAAGAGGATTTATGGCTAGAATGATGAGTGTTGGAGCCACCCCTGTTTTTTCACTTTACACAAATTTGGAAAAATCTGACGCTTATGATCAAGAGTCAGATTTTTCTTTTCTTTCCTTCCAAAAAAATCATAAGACTCTGAGAGAACTTTCGTGGCCAGAATAGTAATGCTTTATTACTTACGAAGGACCCGT
>JZKD02S0763219.1:509812-526898 GCA_000966675.3 Picea glauca
TTCCCTCAATATCTGGACTCTTTCTAGGATCAAACCCCCCTTCAAATGGCCTAAAATCCTCAAAAAATCCATTTTCTGGGCATAATATCAGTCAAAAATCACCTCTGTATAGTTAAAAAACCACTTTTAAACCAAAAATGCAGAGTAGCCCCCAAGACAGGGCACACACCCCCTTTACTAGGTCACATGGGGCCACATGGCCAAGTGCCAGTGCTCCAAGTGCTACGCTCCAGCCCCCTTAACTGTTAGCTCCTGGTTTTGGGGCGCCTTCCATGGGATCTGGGCTAATCTGCCCTTGGGTGCGCCCAGAATTATCCCTTGGGCGCGCTCATGTAATGAAACCATGTGCTGGGGATTAGCCCTATCACCCTTGCATGCTCCTTTGGATATTTGACCCCAAAACTATAGGAAAGTGGATTTTTTTTTCATAAATTTGACTTTTGGCGGGTTGGTAATTGAACTTTTCCAAAGACTTGGAGCTAGCCATGGGTCAGAGTTTCAAATCCCATGGACCCCCAAATACTTTTTACATTCCAACCAGTAGTGAAGTGCCACATGGATGCCCATGTCTGGGCTATGTGGCACTTATTCATTTTCCAGTTGACCATTTGCCATAGAAGAATTTGATTATCGTGTGATATTTTTGACATCTGGAGTCTGTTTTGAGGAAATGAATATATGGCCGGAATCAACACGATGATACCGTCACGATGGAATTGGTTTCACGCAATTCTGAGAACTTTCATTTTTTGAGCATTTTTGGACCTGGGGAGTCTCCTGGATCAACGAATCTATCCGATTGAGGTTATTTCAATGCACACTCACTGGCCCATCAACCAAGTCGTATGTAGAAGAAAAATATGGGTCCCATACAACCTTTGAATCTTTGGCCAAAGCATTTTTTACCTTCTTTCAACTACCAATCTGTCATGACAATGGTCTCGAACTACTCTCAGAGTTTAAACAAACCTACGCTACACACATCGCTGACCACATTCATGAATGGTGTCGGCGGCATAGTCTATGCAAAGTAGAAGCCACCAAGCAACAATGCCATAATTGGTTTCTCAAATCCCTTATTTCCCTCCTTGCCAAAGACTTGCTGCCACCTTCCCTTAGTCTGAAGAAGAAGCCATCAGCAAGGCTCAACAATTCGAGCTCATTTATTCTCAGTCAGGATATTTATATACAGTACTACTTGATGCCCTGAGACTCATGCCATTCAGCCAAGACAAACCTGGGATGTCTCACGTCGCAGATGGATTGATTGGTACCACTACACACCACAACGCACACCTCCAACAACCACCTATGTATGGAACACCTCAGTATCTGTACATATATGGAGGACCCCCTTATTATAATCCTCCCCCTTATCAACAACCATATCCTTTTTCCCCCCCTCCACCCATAAGTGGACCCCCCCAGGCACCCCCGGTATGACCACTATCCCAACCATGTTCTGGTACCCCCTCTACATCTGCTTACACCCTAAGCACTAGTGAAAGTGCCACGCCTTCCTATTTACCCTACGGATCATTACCACAACATAATCTATGCTTCCCATTTCCCGGTCCTCCCCCATCTATTGTTTCTCCACAAGGACAACCACATGTTGGGGTTAATTTTGTTCAACCCTATCCTATTTAGCGATATCAAAATTTTGAACAGATGAATACGGCTAATCCGACCCATTCGTCGAACAATGCCAAAAAGAAAGGAAAAAACCGAAACAACAATAATCCAAGACCAGGAGGGAATCACCCCCAACAAAACCAACTTGCTGGGGGAAACCAGAATTAGGGGAACCAAAACCCTCAAGGGGGAAATAATAACAAACTCCAAGGGAAGAATAACAACAATCTTCAGACAAACTTCCCTTTTTCCCTTTGTGGTGAGTATGGCCATTATACTCACCATTTCCCTCAAATGGCTGACTTTAAATGGATGAAAGAATCCAGAAGTGGACCACGTGCCCCAGCACCGCCTGCCCCTTAGCAGGCCCCACACAAATATGCACAACAACCCCCCCCAGTTGTGTTATAAAACCCCATACCACACCAAGGGGTAAAGAACACCCAAAAAGAGATGCATCCATCCCCACCACAGATGGGACAGTATGCAAACCCAGGCACTCCTACAGATCGTACTGTCCTCCTCACTAGTGAGGAAGAATTCCTTCTACAAACGCGTAGTCGTCAATACAGTGCACCCTCGGACTCTTCTCCCACCACCTCGGAAGCAACCCCAGTCACAACTGGCCCCCCTCTGATGATTCCATGCCCTAATACCGATAAAACTCTTCATATTCCTCGCATCCCATTATGAAGGAATGTCAACAACCCTCAGGCTAGGGCGGCACATAATTACAGTCTGGTCAATGATTTGGCATAATCTCTTGCTGCCATGTCAGTTTTAGAAGTCCTTCAAACATGTCCTACCCAATGGAAGTCATTACTTTATGGCCTGGGGGCAGTCGACCCTGATGATACTCGCCTCATCACCTTTGATCTTGATAGTGGGGAATCCCGTCTCCCCGCTCTGGTCGCTTTCCAAATACCAGTTAAAATCCAGAACATCACAGTTCACCGCTGCATCATTGATGAAGGTGCATCCACATGCATCATGTCCAAAACGGTATGGCAGAAACTGGGTTCCCCTGTTCTCATCCCATAAGCCATCACTTTGAGATATTATGATGGATGACCATCCTCTCCTGAAGGGATCTTTCAAAATGTCCCCGTTGAACTCGGGGGAAACAATATCCTCATTGAAATTGAAGTTATCGACGCTCCACTCGATTAAATTTTTTTTTTTGGGCGTAGCTACATGTATGCGATGAAGGTTGTGCCCTCTTCCGTGTTTCGCATAATGATGTTCCCCCACAATGGGAAAAATGTCACCATTGACCAAGTGTCACATTACAAGCCCAACCCTTCCTCAAACATCGATAACATCTTACCTCTCATTCATACCAATCCTGAGACCTACCCACTCATTGAGATGGGTCCCAGAATTTTCAAAGACCCATCCTTGCTAGGGACATACCATGGAGCACCTCCGCTCATACATCCCTCAGCCCAAGTATGTGTCATCTCATCCAATGGAACAAAAACTGGAGATACTCTTCCTCCCATAGAGGCTTCATTACTATCTGATGTCCCACTAGTCGCATAGCTCCTTCCTCAAGACTCCCCTGAGAACCCTCCAGCTTCCCCTGTTCCTGATTATACCCTCCCTCAGGGCCACATTCCGGTTTGGGAGACAGTCCCCCAAGCCATTACCCAAATCCCCTTCTTTTACCCTCCGCCGAGTGTACAATCTTTCTAGGTAGCCGCAATGCTTACCCTTCCCAATATGGTGTTGGAAATTCCAGTATGGTATCTACATCCACCTGAGATGGTCCCTCAACCATACCTCCCTCCCCAAACAGAAGGAACCCCGATGCAGATTCCAATACTTACTCCAACCACACCACCCTCACTCCCACTCGCTAACAACAATACTATAGTTGGGCGCAGAAGGAAGAAGAAATATCCCAATGCTCCAGTTCCCCCACGAGTTCAACCCCCTTGCGCACTATGCAAGAAAGATGAACACCCCACTAATAAATTCCCGTCCCTCCCTGAGATACACAATTTAATTCAACTACCTCAGGCAATGACACAACTGATCGCTTCCTCTAGTTCACCCAATACTACCACCACTGCATCCCCTACTACAAGTAGTAAAGGTCTACGAACCAAATTCGCATGTTCCATCTATTTAGAGTATGTCCATTACACCCACCATTGCCCGACGTTACCTCAATTTCGACAGACGCTAACAGCAGTCCGCCAGATCTTCCAGCAAGAACCTCCTCCATCTGCATCATCTCACACACAAGTCACTGACATCCACTATGTCATGACCTCAATCAATGAATGGATGATATTTCCTTTCTCTCTCTGTGAATTGCTCGACCATTTCACCTACCAGTGTCCCACGATTATTGAATACATGTGTTGACAAATGGCCCTGATTCAAACTCCTCCCGTCGCTTCACCGCCAGCAACGCCGGTAGTTCCCCCTACTCCCTCTCCCGATATAGTTTATATATTCTCCCCTGAGCCTGAGGGACTGCCCACCCCTCCATGGTTCATAGATAGCCTAGAGGAGGATTTTCCCACAATATCTCAATATTTGGTTTATTTCAAGCAAACCCATGCAACCCCCTTGCATCAGTCCCCCTACCTTTTCACCAGAAGATAAAAACATGGTGATAGTCACCAATATTATTCCCCTGGATCCACTATATTCTCAACAGTTCTATTGCGACGAAGACATCCTTGAGGAATTAACTTCGCCCAATTGCCCATGGGAGATGCTCCATCACCGAGCGCTCTTTCTCTCACAGGACGCCTTTGCACCTCCTAACCACAACACCATGTACGCAATCAAATCCAAAGATTTTATCCCATCAGGGCATATCTACTGGTTCAATAACCCTATACCTTCCCCTGATGCTTTTGAAGAAGGCAACATGGCCAACATTTTCCCCACCATCAAAATCAATATTTCCATCAAACCTGGAGTTATAGAGGAAATCACCATCGGTGTTGCATGCCCTCCTAAAGATATCTTAGCTTACAAAGCATTTTTTAAGGAATACCGGGACATTTTCGCCTGGTCATACACAGAGATGCCCGACCTCAATCCCTCTATTGTCGAACATTGTATTGACACCTGGCCTGATATCACCCTCATTTGTCAAAAGCAATGCCCACTGCACCCATCCAAAGCAGTGTCCATCAAAGACAAAATTGACAAATTACGTGCTGCAGCGTTCATATACCCCATCACATATACGTCATGGGTCTCCAACCCCATCCCCGTTAACAAAAAGAAGGGCACTATCCGTGTCTATATGGATTTTCATGATCTCAATCATGCTTGTCCCAAAGACAATTTTTCAACGCCCTTTATTGACCAAATTATCGATGATTGTGTTGGCCAGGAAGCTTGGTTCTTCATGGATGGTTTCTCTGGCTACAACCAAATTCAAATCCACCTAGCCAATCTATACAAAACTGCATTCACTACCCCCTGGGGTACTTTCACCTATCGTGTCATGCCCTTCGGCCTCAAGAACACTGGTGCCACTTTTCAAAGGGCCATGACATACATCTTTCATGATCTGGATCATATCATCCTAGCATACTTAGACAACCTCACCGCCCAATCCAAGACACACACTCAACATATCGAGGATTTACAAATCATCTTCCAAAGGTGTCGTCAATACAATATTTGCTTGAACCCCCTCAAGTGCGTATTCTACGTCACCACTGACCACCTCCTTGGGTTCATCATTTCCCAGCGCGACATTAACGTGGACCCCCTCAAGTTCCAAGCCATCATGGAGATTCCCCCACCACAAAATTTACGCCAACTACAGAGCTTACAAGGAAAAGATAACTTTCTACGATGGTTTGTCCCGGATTACGCCACTTGCGCACATGGCTTCCTTCGCTTGCTACGCCATGACATCCCATTTCAATGGGATGAACATGCCTAATACGATTTCAACGACCTTATAGGGGCACTCTCCAATGCCCCGTTGATTAGTCCACCTGACTATGATCGCGACTATATCCTCTACTTATCGGCATCAGCCGTCTCAGTAGCAGGAGTTCTCGTCCAATTAGGGGATGATGACCATGAGTATGTCATTTACTACATTGGTAAGAATCTTTCAGGACCACCCTTGAAGTACAATCATGAAGAGAAACTCTCCCTTGCAGTTGTCCTTGCAGTCTAGAAGCTGCGCCATTACATTCTTCTTCGAACTACCAAATTCATCACAGATTCCAACCCAATGAAATACTTGCTCAGTCGCCAAAAAATCAATGGTAAATTTGCTCGATGGATTGTTATCCTTCAAGAATACGACCTCTAATTTTCAACACCCAAGAGAAAGAAAGCCCTTGTCCTTGCCGAACTCATTACGACATTTCCTTCCAACACTACCAGTTCCCTCGTCAATATAGACTTTCTTGACAAACATCTCTTTTACATCCCCTCGGATGATCCCTGGTACGACGATCTCCTCCTCTACCTCCGAACACAAAAGTTTGGCCATCACCTTTCTTGAGACAATCGTCGACGTATTCGACACCAGGCCCCTCGCTACCTCCTTATCGGTGATATATTATATCACCGAGGGGTCGACACCATACTTCATCGATGTTTGACCATCAATGAATTCGATAGAGTCTTGAATGACTGCCACATTGGTGCATGCGGTGGCCACCTCTCTGGGATGTCCACTGCCTAGAAAATCATTCGAGCAGGCTACTTTTGGCCCAAATTATTTCATGATTGCATCCATGCTGTGAAGTGCTGTGACAAATGTCAGATATACACCAACAAAGCAAGGGAACCACCCACTCTTCTCCACCCATTCATTACTGCTGGCCCATTTTGCAAATGGGGCATATATTTCATGACTTGCAACCCTCCATCTAGAAATGGACACAAATACATCGTTGTTGCAGTCGATTACTTCACCAAATGGGCTAAATCCATGCCTACCTTCAACAATACTGCTAACACTGTAGTTAGGAGGCCAATTGGTTTATCTATGGAAGGCTTCAGGATATCTAGGTCGATCTGTATACCAATGTTGTCTGATGTGCTACCACTCAAAGGGGTACCAACAGGGGTTACAAGGGTGGCCAACAATGTGCGCTTAAGTACCACTTGTAGTTCTTGTATGTATGCTTCCTCGTCTGCGGATTTATGCACATAATTACATATCTCTGTAGCTTTAAGATGCTGAAATACGTCTCTACCCTGAAAAAAAAATAACCCACAATTTTCTACCAAGGAAAGTGCTCTAATACCACTTGTAAGGTACGAGATCTATTATAATAGCTGGAAAAAAAAATATTGCAAAGAATAATAGTGGAACAACACAATAGATGAAACCACAACACTAAAATAATACCTTTATTGATAGAAACAATATTCACTTTCATCTTTGAGGGGGAAACCTCTAGCAGAGAAGCGCTCTATTACAATAATTCTCAAGACAAAACTTCTTATACCATCTACTCCTAATTTATACTAAATCTATCTATCAAAATAACCATCTAGAAGAATATCATTCTAGAAACTAAAGCTTCTATTAGGTCTTCTTACATTTGGCTTATTATTCCTTATTGCTAGGCCTTATTAATATCGACCTTTATTACATGGAAATATATTATTCTACCTATGTGAGGGGTTAGGTAGGTTAGGTCCCTAACACAATATCCATTAGTCCCGTAGACAAATGCTATGGGTTAAGTCCATATATCTTGTCCCTAAACCATGGCCTATGCCTAAAAACCCATCCATTATGTGTTAAACCTCAAAATTACTACTTATAGGCTAAATATTTCTGACATATTGCTTGTGTGATGGCTTTGAGCATCACACATGACCTCTTGGCCCCATACATAAATGATACAAGCTAATACACAGATTTTTCTTCTAGACCATTGTATGGGAATCAATAACTATCCTTGGTGTGTCAAACTTCAAATTGGACATAATATATCACTCACAAGAAAATGATTCCTTATGTAGGGCATGTGTGGTGGCCATAGGCCCCATGCATGGCATAAACCTTGTAGACAAACGCTACCCCCCAAGACCATGGATTTTGGCTCTGGACCATGGCATGTGCCATGATAAACATACAAGGTGTGATAAACCTTGAAGAGGGCACAATATCTTGGGCACAATATCTTGGTCACAAGAGAAATGTTCCTTATTTAGGTTTCACATGGTGGTTATAGATTCACACATGGCCCATCTACACTATAGACAAATTTAATTTCCTCACACATAGATTTTTTCCAAGACAATGGCACGGGCCTCAAGAACCATCCATGGTTCAATAGACCACTAAAGGCCACAATCTCTCTCTCACAGGCCAAAGATTCATTATGCAAGGCTTGTGTGATGACCTTCAGCTATGCACATGGGCTAAGACCCTAAAATTTAGACTCGTATCTCACTCACAAGCTAGAGATTCCCTATACAAATCCTTTATGGTGACTTGGGCCTCATGCATCACCCATGAGACCTAAAGGAAAATGCTATGACTTAATATCATGGCTTTGGGCTTGAACCATTTCTAGCCTCCTAGAACCATCCATTGTGTGCCAAAATTTGAAATGGGTACCATATCCCATTAGTATGTCAAATATTCCATATGCGTGGCTTGTGTGGTTGTGTAGGTCCTCATACATAGACCATGAGATATAAAGAAAAAAATTGTGGCTTAGGACCTTACCTTTCATCCTTGAACCATCACATGAGACCCTATAACCATCTGTGGTGCACCAAACCTCAAAATTGGGACCATATCCCACTAGTATTTCAATGATTTCCTATGCATGTTTTGTGTGGTTGTATAGGTCCCTAAGCCCCATATACAAGTGTTATGCCCCAAGAGTGATCCATGATCTTTTCATTGTGACTTATAAAGAATTGTATTAAATGAGCATAAATTAAAATGCACCATTAAAGAAGGGAAATTTAGAAATGAAGAGACATAAGCATCAGATTTGAACACAAAAACTTGATAATGGAATTCGTCCCTGGTGGACTACGTCTCCAGGTCTTGCTCTCAAATGGGTGGGCTCTTTTACTAACTCAGCAAAAGAATTTCACAAATACATGAATATATCTCATTCTTAAATCAAGCTGTAGAAATAATGCTCAGATAAGAAAACAAACATCAGCAATGGATTCATGGCGTCGAATTACCCAAAAAATTGTCTTGGTTTCCATGCTTGCTGCAACTTGCAATAATGACATAACTTTTCTCAAAATCCATGCCCATGGATGTACGACTGCACCTCTCCCTCGGTGGATGGTGAACTCGGCTTTAAAAGAATTCTCAGCGAATGGATATAACAATGTGACCGTTGGGTGGATTGGTATGGGTGCTAGAGTTAAGGCGTTGGTTATGGGGAGGTCCTAGGGTCAAACCCCATGGGCTCCCATTTTGGTGTATGATTATAACTCTGAATAAATTTAGCGAGTGAATTTCTACATTCAGCGGTAGTCACTAGATATGGCAAACCTCCGCCAGATTTGGCGGGGTCCTGCCATTATCCATTTTGAATTTTCGGATATGAGTTGTCCTTGAGAAAATCGGGGATGCCATGTGTCGCCTGCTAATTGGGTCACGTAGAATCTTCTCATTGGTCCACCTGGAAGTTCAATGTCACACGCAGTCACTGTACAGGACACGTGGCGCTCCCTGGATGGTGCCATCTGGCATCTCCTGGGGTGCCACATGACACTTTCTGATTGACCCACGTGGACCTCTGAAAAGTCCAATGGCGGGTGACAAATGGCAATCTGTGGTGATGCCATGGCATGTTGATGTCAACATCCGTACGATGACATCACCCTGCCATGTCAGATGCTGATGTCAATAGTACAGATGATGAGGTGTCCCTTGTTGACTGGTCCTGGCTGACCGCAACTTTTTCCGCCAATATCTTTCAAACCGTAACTCTATTTGATGATCCATTTGCGTCGTTAGAAATCTTGCGACGCCCTCTTCGTGATCATGCCATTTTTGCTGAGTTTTGAGAACTTTGAAGTTTTTCCCTTTCTCTATCTGCTGAAGACATTTTGAGCGTTCTAAGTTGCCTCTATGAGTTATGAGTTATTCTTAGCCTTCTCTGGATCCTTTTTGGATCACGCCTTCCCACTGAGATATTTTTGGACCACCAAAATCTTTCATCAATAAACTGGTAAGTGAGGGAAGAGTTCCCTCACTTTGTCCTTCTCGATCCACTTTGCCTTTCTTGGATGGGTACCTTTTAAGCATACTCGAAGATAATCAACATCACCCCTACATGAAGTCCTTGTTCTCCTATCCAGGATGATATATTCTTGTATCTCATCCAATTACTCAGGTGAAAACTCATCAACTCATGGAATTGAAACTTCCTCATCTTGATCCATGATCATGGGAGGCTCAAAAAGTTTCAAGTTGTCAACATTCACAACTGAGTAAATCTGCATATAATGTGGAAGATCCAGACAAAAAGAATTGGTACCTCTTTTCTCTAAGATAGTGAAGGGTCTATAACAAATGGGATTGAGTTTCTTGCCTTCATCCTTCAATATCTCCTTGTTGATGTGAATCCATACCCAATCTCCGACCTGGAATCGATAATCAACCATGTGCTTGTCCTGCCGATATTTGTACTGTTCTTGACTTTTCTCCAATTGTTCCCTGACTGCCTGGTGTATCTGTTGAATCTTCTGGATGAACTTGCGGGTGTTGGAATTTGGTGACAACAAATTCCTCCAAGAATGGATTTTAGATCCTATTATTCAACGTTGGTTGTAACTAATGAGACAAAGTTAGAATATGGATATGAGCGCATTCAATAGTCAATTTCTTATGTAACTTGATATAAATTCATGTATGCCCATAGAGGCTAGGAGTGAGATGAGTGGAGTGAGCCTGTTGTAATTCTTCATGCTATGAACAATAATAAAATCGATACCTCTGCTTGGTGGACATATCCCAATGATTGGGTGAACCACGTAAATCCTCATGTTTTATATTTGATCTGTTTATGTAATGTTTCCGTTGCGTATTAGTTTTCGATTTGGTGGCTGCAAGGTTAACAATTGGTATCAGAGCATTGTTGGATTAGCCGTCGTTGAGGAGCAAAATCTCTGCACAGGGACTGTCGATTCCAAATCAACGTGAGGGTCGATTGGTAAAGGGAGCGTTGTTTTTAAAGGGAGAGCTGGGTTATCTACCAAAGGAAGTGTGGATCTGATCTCTTTCTAGAGGGATCTCTACTTCCAAGTCAACGTTGGGCTCCCCTAGTGGAGGGAGCGTCGATTTCAAATGATCCTTATTAAATTTTGGGAGTAGTACTTCAGTGTTGGCCTATATAATGGAAGGGAGGGCCGACTGTATTTATCCCTTTCATGAAGATGTGATACTTTGACGAAGTTATCACCATTCTTCTTCGATGCGACTATTAAATTTGGATGCCTCCTAATAGTTATCAATTTTTAAGAAGTCCCGTCATGAATAATTAGTAGTGAAGTTTCCATGAGAGAACTCATGTGAACTGAACATCTTGCACAATATATCTCCCATGGGTGTAACTTCTTGATCCTCCCTAGATTTTATCATGTTAACGTTGTGAGAGGGAATTGACAAGATGGGATCATATGCAGCTAGATGGCTAGATCTCCATTCTATGATCAACCTCACAACAATTGGTATGAAAGGGAGGATTAAGAAGAGTACAAAAAACAAAGGCTGGGAAGCAATAGAATGACTAAGATAGAAAAGACTCAAAGTGCCAAGTTTGAAATTGAGAAGTTCAATGGAAAAAACAATTTTGAGATATGGAAGGTGAAGATGCACGATCTGCTCATGCAACAAGGTGTCATGAAGGCGCTTTTGGGAAAATCAAAGAAACCATTTCAGATGAAGAGTGGGAAGAGATCGATGCGAGAGCACTGAGTGCCATACGTCTGTGTTTGGCCAATGATGTTATGTTCAACATTGTCTCGGAGAAGACAACATCCGGTTTGTGGATGAAGATGGAAAGCTTGTATATGGAGAAATCCTTGAAGAACAAGATCTTCTTGAAAAGACAATTGTACAGTGTGCGCATGATGGAAGGTATGAAAATAACTAATCATTTAAATACTTTTAATACTCTTTTAGTCCAATTGACTAGCATGGGAGTGAAATTCGAATATGAAGACAAGGCAATTACATTATTGTGTTCTTTGCCAGAGTCATGGGATCACTTTGTTACCTCTATTAGTTTTAGTTCAACAGAAAGTATTGAGTTTGATGTTATTGTTGGAGCTTTACTGTCTGAGGAAATAAGGAAGAAATCTAATCTAGAAACCTCTACATATGAGGCGATGGTGGTCAAAGGAAGACCTAAAGAAAGAGGAAATGTTCAGAGGGATTTCTCTTGATCAAAGTCGAATTTAAGTGATGGTTTTGTGGAAAATATGGACACTTGAAGAAGGATTGTTGGAAGCGACAACAAGCCTCCAAAGAAGACCCTCAAAAGGAGACGAATGAAGTAAACATAATTGAAACAGGTTTAGGAACAAGTTCATGTATGGCTGATGAAGTTTTAACAATTGGTATTGTTTCATGTTATGATCAACATTGGTTATTAGATTCTGGTGCTTCAAATCACATGTGTCTTCTTAGACACCATTTTATTACTTACCTATCTATAGATGATGGAATTGTTTACATGGGAAATGATATATCATATAAAGTTGTGGGAATTGGTAGCATTCAAATTAAGATGTTTGATGGATCTGTTAAGATACTAACTGATGTGAGACATGTACCTGAGCTAGGAAGAACCTAATATATTTGGGAGTATTAGACACTGGAGTATATAAAAGTATTGTTCAAGGTGGAGTTATGAAGGTCTACAAAGGAATCCTACTGGTCATGAAGGCAAAGAAGGTTGGAAACATGTGTTTGTTATAAGGAAGAACCGAGTCAGATCATGCGACATCTGTATTCGAGAATGAAAGTGATTTTGCTCGACTGTGGAATCAACGGTTGGGCCATATGAGTGAAAGAGGATTGAAGTTATTATTTGATCACAAGTTACTTCCTGGTCTAAAGTCTTTAAAGTTACATTTATGCGAGCACTATATTTATGGAAAACAAAATAGGCAGAAATTTAAAACCGGAAGACACACTAGTGAGGGAATCCTTGATTATATCCATTATGATGTTTGGGGACCATCCCCTACTGTTTCATATGGAGGATCATCATACTTTGTTACTTTTATAGATGATTTCTCTAGGAAGGTGTGGATGTATATGTTGAAAATAAAGGCTGATGTATTTTCTGTTTTCAAGCAGTTTAGAGATTTAGTGGAAAATAACACTGGTAGGTCCATTAAATGTTTAAGAAATGACAATGGTGGTGAATTTACGTCAATGGAATTTGAGAACTATTGCAAGGATTTTGGTATTGATAAGCATAAAACTATTTCCTACACTCCTCGGCAGAATGGAGTTGTTGAATGCATGAACATGACTCTTCTAGAGAAAGAAAGGAGTATGCTTAGTAACACCAAGTTGTAGCAGGAATTGTGGGCAAAAGCAGTAACTACAACTTGTTATTTGGTGAATCGATCACTATCAACAACAATAGAGTGCAATATTCCTGAAGAGGTATGGATAGGTCACCCTTGTAATTATTCTAGTATTAAAGTTTTTGGTTGTGAAGCCTATGCTCTAATTCCAAAACATCAACTTCTAAATTAGATCCAAAATAAAAAAGAATTATCTTTGTTGGATACAGTGATGGTATTAAGGAGTACAGGTTGTGGGATCCTACTGCCCACAAGATCACCATTAACAAATATGTAATATTTGATGAATCATCAATCATCAAATTAGATGTAGATGTTCAAATGAAACTGGTAGAAGTACCTAGGTATCAACATATTCAGTTTGAAAATCGTTCAACTACAGATGAGAGTGAACATGAACAAGTTTTTGGAGATATTCATGCAGAGGAAAACATGGGTGATGATGAAAATCAACATATTGTGGATGAGCCACAAAATTCCCTAAGGAGGTCTACACGGGTCAGAGTTTCTCTAAGAAGGTATGATGATTTTTTTTCATTAGTTTCTTTAAGTACTAATGATGATGAACCTTCGTGCTATCAGGAAGCTATGGAGGGTTCTAATAGTGAAAAATGGAAAGAATCAATGAAGGATGAAATGAATGCTTTAGTGAAGAATGCTACATGGGACTTGGTAGAACTTCCAAGAGACAAGAAAACTGTAGGTTGCAAGTGGGTCTACAAGTTGAAGAAGGATGTTTATGATAAGATAGAGAGGTACAAAGAAAGGCTGGTTGCAAAAGGATATTCTCAGAAAGAAGGTATTGACTTTCATGATATTTTTTTCACCAGTTGTTAAAATCCTTTCAATTTGAAGTATGTTAGCATTGGTTGCATTACTTGATTTGTATTTGGAGCAGCTAGATGTTAAGAATGCTTTCTTACATGGAGATTTGGATGAGGATATTTACATGGAACAACCTGAAGGGTTCGTGTAGAATCACAACAAGAAATTTGTTTGCAGGCTCAAGAAATCATTGTATGGTCTGATGCAATCGTCCAGACAATGGTACAAGAAATTTGACTCTTTCATGATGAGCCATAATTTACAAGGAGTGAGTATGATCATTGTGTTTACTTTAAGAAATTGAATAATGGCATATTCATTATATTAGTATTATATGTTGACGATATGTTTTTAGCAAGCAAAATCATAACTGATATCAAAAGGTTAAAGGCTCAAATGGCTAGGATGTTTGATATGAAAGATCTAGGAGCAACAAAACAAATTTTGGGCATGGAGATATTCAGAGACAAGAGGAATGGTAAGATTTGGTTGTCACAATAGAATTGTGTCAAGAAAATACTTTTGAGGTTTGATATGAACAGTGTGAACCCAGTTTTTGTACCTTTAGCTTCCCATTTTAAGATTTCTTCAAGTTTATGTCCTAGTACAAAATAAGAAAAGGAACATATGTCTCGAATATCGTATGCTAATGCAGTAGGAAGCTTAATGTATGCGATGGTTAGTACAAGACCAGACATTTCACATGCAGTTGGGGTTGTCAGTAGATATATGGAAAATCCAGGTAAAGAGCATTGGGCAACAATGAAATGGGTACTTCGGTATCTAAGGGGCACAAGTTATTACTGTATCACCTATAATGGTGGTTGTGAGTTAGTATGTGGATATGTTGATTTTGATTTTGCAGGGGATTTGGACAAAATGAGGTCAACTTCAGGATATGTCTTTACTCTTGCAGGTGGAGCTATTAGTTGGATGTCAAAACTACATAGCATTGTTTCTTTATCCACTACAGAAGCATAATACATAGCTGCTTCACATGCTTGTTGTTGAAACTTTTTTAAATTTTTTATCCCTAAGACCAAAACTTTTCGTCTTCGGGTTTTGGATTTTCATAAAACACAAGTTTCATTATCATTCCCAAATGCTCGGTACCGCTTTCCCGAAGAACTCTATTCTTTAAATAATAAAGGACAAAAACCTAAAGTATTTTAAGAATCTTGACGCATTTTCTATAAAATTATTTTAATCATGTTAAGTTTTAAACCTAATGGAGTTAATATTAACTTATAAAAGTTTTCAGGATTTAGGGTTTGCTGGAAACATATTTTTCATAGCATTTTGAGTCACGAAATCCTAATTCCCGTCTTCCCGAATGAATGAGATTTAGTCCAAATTCTAACTAATTAATTCACTAATACAATTTTAAGTCTTAACTTAATCATATCGCGATTTCGGGATTCCGGGTTCAGCGATAACATATCTCTTGACAACACGATCCCCGAAATCCTGAAACGCGAAATCCCGACCCATAATTTGTGTTAAAATGTTAATCTTGTTTTATCCTTAATCCTAATTAATTAATTAAATAAAATGGATTTAAGTCCTAATTTAAACACGTCACAATTTTGCAACTTCGAAAATCGGGATTCATCGATGACATTTCCTGTCAACATGATTCCCGAAATCCCAAAACACTTAATATCAATTATTTTGCTAAAATGTTTAAGTCTCAATTAATCTTGTCGTGATTTCGCGATTTCGGAGATCGGGTTTCAGTGATAACATATCTCTTGCCAACTCAATCCTCGAAATCCCGAAAGACGAAGTCTTGACTCTTAATCCGCTTTTAATCTAAATCAACCCTGTTTGAAAACATGATTAATGATAATCGATCTTTTGGTTTTTGTTCACATTTCGGTTTTCGATCAAGTGAAAGGGTTCCATTTTTGAATTCAAAAGCGCCAAAATATGGCCACTTAAATAAAGGATAGTTGATGATATGTGACACTAATGTGTATCTTGGTAAAATATCCCCTGCATTCAATGTATTGAATTCTTGTCTGCTACGTAAGTACCTATATCGTAAAATGAATTAAAAGATAATTTGAAGGTCTTATATCACAACATTTCCTGTTTCATACTATCAAGTGCTAAACACATTCAGCCGAACTCAAATACTCCATTTCTGTGAACAGATTTTTCATCTAATCTAAGGTCATGGCACCAAAGAAAGCGTCGAAGAAAAGCGAGGATACACGGGAAGGAGACATCATATCTGACACCACGCCACACGCGATAGACTCAATTAAATCTTGGACTCAAATCTCTGAACTTATGGAATATGAATTCAAGAATTCTCATACTAATTCTGAGAATCACTATCAGGACATAGCAGAATCAGAGCTTCATAATATCGCAACGCACCCTCGGCTCGTGGCGTACAATGATATGATCAGTTGGGCCCTGGAAAAGGTCGATATCCCGATGAGGAGCATATTAAATGATCAAGGAGTCATCGTCGGCTCATTCAGGCTAGAACATATAAAATTAATGTATAAGCTTTCACTGAATCCTACACATACTTTTAATGCCAAGTTTTTAGCTGAATTTCAAAGGGAAGAATGTACTGAGGCAGATCGAACTTATCCTGATATAATTAGAGATTGGTGGAGATGTCCATCAAAGTTTAGGGCCGATACCCATGGGGTTTATGCTACAACATCCTTGAATGAATACATGGTCTACGTAGCCATTATGATGTGTAGACTTTTTGGGAGAAAGGATCCCTGCCATTTTCATGCAGACTGGGTGCCCTTTTTAGAAGAAGCTTCAGAAGGATATGCTTTCAACTGGAGTTAGATTTTGTCGGACAACCTAGCACAAGAAATCTCAAACTACAGAGTTGCAAAATCTAAGGGACAACTAGTGGCCTTTTACATGTCAGCATACATTATGGATGCAATCTGCTATGTGACTCCTTTTCCCTTAATGAATTGGAGTTGGAACATAACCTGTCTAGAACCCATTCATGAATACCATTCCACCCTTTGGGAAGAAAATGCTAAGGAAAAATTTTATGAAATTTGTCATTTTGTTATAATTCCGATGCATAAAATATTTCATGGAT